>JACXGI010007566.1:0-36851 GCA_016801175.1 Esox masquinongy
TAATTTTCTGAGATACTGAATTTGGGGTTTTCATTAGTTGTCAGTTATAATCATCAAAATTAAAAGGAATAAACACTTGAAATATATCAGTCTGTGTGGAATGAATGTATACATTATACAAGTTTCACTTTTTGAATGGAATTACTAAAATAAATCAACTTTTTGATGATATTCTAATTATATGACCAGCACCTGTATAATGTTTACAAATGTGGAAATCACTGATGTGTTTCAGACAGTCATTCTACATCCAGGGGATACTAGAGGTGTTCAAGGTCATTTTTCTCTCTTCATTTGCTTGAAATTTAGACTCATTATAATATTTAGAATGTTGTCTGAAATACAAACATAGCAAAGGAGTCTTAAAATATCCCAGCTATCTCCAATACCAAACTGGAGAGAAAGCTACTCATTATGCAAGTCCTTTGGAAGGAAAATGAAAACGGTTACTTCAGTTGCCTTGGGATTGCACATGCACTGCGATAAGAGAAAGTCACTTTACGTGAGGTGTTAGAAAATGAATATTTTTAAATGTGTGTAAATTAACTGATCTGTTTTGATAATGAATACCATTAAAATACAAGAAAAAAACTCTAGTCTCGATTTGTCACATAAAAAACTTTGTGTAGCCTTGAGGGTCTGACAGGGAGATAAAGGTTACCAGGTAAAAGCGTGAGAAGGCAACACACTGTTTGTTTTTATGGTATCAGTTTGGGACTGGGGTTCCGCAAATGATCTTTTATATCTTTCATAGTGTGTGAATGTCAAATCAAACAACAAGGGTTATATTTTAATTTACGGTATGATTCTGCCGCAGTGGCTGGTGTAAGTTGCTGAGGATAGGAGTTTGCCAAATAACTAAAAATGATTATTTTGTCATAAGAAAGGATAACAAGTCATTAACAGTTCATTGACAGCAGGTGTATAGCAGTTGCTTTTGAGGTCTCTGTTAGTATTGTTCTTTTTTTATTTGGTGTCAAGTATATCACCTGCCTCTTCCCATGGCTGGACCACAGTGTTGTAAATGATTAATACTGATAACAGTGTGAGGAGGGTTATAAGATATCTTTTCTTGTCTTCCATCTCTTCTGTGGACTACTGTCAACATGGCTACCCTTCTGGTCTCTTCTTTGTCCGTCATGGCTGTGCTGGCCTTCGGGTCATGTTTGTCTGTCTTGCCTCATGAGAAACCCTATCTAGAGAGTGCTGGGATCCAATACAGCTCTAGGCCTTACACCTCCCTTCTCACCGTGCCAAATGGAGAACAATTTGGAAACTGGACCTGGCCAGAGATGTGTCCTGACAAGTTCTTCGCTGTTGGATTCATGCTTCGGGTAAGAAAGTGCTCAGTCATACATGTTAAAAAAATCTATCAGTTTGCACCACATTTCTTTCAGTTTCAGTCAGTTCAGAGATTCACTTTGATTCTTTTGTGGTAAAAATGCTAACTTTCTATAGCCCATTCTTTAACTCAATTAGAATCTTACCCTTCATGGAATCCAAGTATTTGAGGTGTGAAGCTGTTCCCAAACATGATCAAACATTTATGTGGTATTACAAAGAGAGATATTGTTTATTCGAGCTAATGCTTGCCTATGTCCATTAACCTTCTCTCAGGTCGAGTCTGAGCAGTACGGTCTGGACGACACCGCCTTGAATGGCGTTCGCTTGATCTGCGCTAAGGGCGAGGATAGGAGCTTCTTATATACCATTGAGTCTCACACTGGGTTGTAAGTGTACAGTACAATGCCTCCCATTCCCCAATGTAGATCCAAATGGACATGAAGCATTGACACTGTAGGTTCTTTGAAGATAGCGGTTAAACTGGTTCATCATGAATTACTTATTATTCCATATTTCTACTGATGCGTCCCTTCTCTCTGGCTCTCTCCCTCAAACTATTGGTAACATCTACTGTAAAACCTCACTCCAAAGAAGAAAAAAAAAGATTCCCTGTGTCCCGTGCGACTGACAACATGTCCATATCAGATATTCACTCTGTTCTCCTTTACTCTTCCATTTTCCCCCTCGCTTCCTCCGACAGCTACGGTGACTGGTCAGAGCCTCAGTATTGCCCCAGGGGTGTGCTGACTTCCTTCCAGCTGCGCGTGGAGCCCCATCAGGGTCTGTTTGGTGACGACACAGCGGCCAATAACATCAGATTCCGCTGCAGCAGCAACCCCACCCTCACGGGCAACGGCCTGGACTATGGCGAGTACGGTCTCTGGAGCGAGGCGTGTGCTGATGGGGGCATCTGCGGAATCGAGACCAAGGTGGAGGAATTCCAGTCCGGGCTGGACGACACTTCTCTAAACGACGTGCGCTTTCGCTGCTGCGCAAAAACGCTGCAGGTAAAAAGAGCGGTGTGATAACGTATATGTTGTAGGGTCAGAGAGGTTTCAGGCTGGCCTTGTGGATATGTTCATATTGTGATAGTTAGGGAGCGCTGTTATGTTGTTTTCAAATGATTGGATATTTGTTCTTTCATTGATTTTTGGCCATTCATTTTGTGTTATGTTTCTCATGTTTTACCCTCAAAGTGATCATCTCCCCTGGATCAGTCTCAACAAACCAGCCCAGACTGGCCCTGACATGTCAACTCATGGGCTCTCTCTCACTCAGAGCCGTGGTGCCTCCAATCCAATCTACACCCAATACCTGAGTTAAAACCTAATAAATCATCCAACTGGCTCTGGTAAAAATCTAATAAATCTTTCAACTTGCTCTATATAGCTCCTTTGATCAATGAATCTTAAAACGAATGACATCTAGCACCTACTGAATATAACCTACTAATATGAATGGAATGGGCTTTACATCACTCCACAATATGCACTGAAATCCTCATCAGCATGAGAACAGCATGTTTTCAGAGTGTCTCTAATTAATTAATAAAGTAAAAGCAAAGTCATAACCACGTTAGCGCACAAAATGGATTTGCTGACACACCCATTTCTCCTCCTCCTGGAATGGGAACTAATTAAGAAATGACAAGAGAGAGGTATTAATTAATTTACTGTATAAGGTCCTGAAAGCGAGCGATAAGGCAGAGATTGACGTACACTGAGGTAATTGTGTTCATTTGTGTTGGAGTAAAAGAACCGCATGACTTTATCAAGCAGCACAGGAAGGTTTTTCACCAGATACTCAAACACAAGGTAATGGAAGCATGCTGATAGTGACCTATAATTCAGTGCTTTGGAGTTTCTCTTTCAAATGAGTGAACTTCAGGTGAACTCCTTTCTTGTCACTTTCAAAGTGCTCTTGTTGAAGGTTAGGAACTGGCTTTGTGGTACGGTCCTTCATTAAGTGTGGGTTGAAGTGTGATAATAAAGAGTAATCAACAGTGGTTCCCAACTCCGGTGCATGAGTAACCCCAACAGCACACATTTGTTGTAGCCCTGGCCAAGCATACGAATTCAGTGAATGAGAGCCTGATAATTACTTGACTAGTTGAATCAGCTGTGCTTGGCTGGGGCTAAAATAAAAATGTGTACTGTTGGGGTTACTCAAAGACCGGAGTTGGGAACCACTGGACTAGGCAATGTTATGTAGTTATGCTGATACTTTAAAAGGGTCTGTTTTATAAGGCCATACAATGTTTTAATGCAGACACAAAAACATGTTCTACTCCTAGATTCTGATAATGCCTTTTTTTATTTATTTCATTTTGTTTTTACAGATGTTTTACTGTTATATTTCAAAAAAGTATCATAAATATAAAACATATTTAACTAAGCTGTAAATCAAAGTTACTTTCTCCTTAAATAAGTTTGTATGGCTAATAATAACAAAATAAATATAATTTATTTTGCTGAGTCATAAGCATCATCATAGACAGGCCTTAGATCCAACCAGATGAGTGTGTGACTTGCCTTATCACTAGATGGCAGTGTTATCTTAACATGTAAACTGACATGATCTCTGGATGAATGCTGTCAGGACAAACCTAAATGAAAAGCAGTAAAACCTTTCAAATAAATAATATATAATGTAGATGTATGGAAATGATTAGCAAGTGATTTGTTGGTACAGACAAGTGATTTTTTGGTGTGTCCTCATACAGTTAATTAACTTGTGTGGACCTCGGGGCATTAGTTCATAAAATTAATCTTGGCATATCAAGTGTACAAATGTATACACATGTAAAGATTTAGGGTAATGTCAATTCCTCTTTTACTCAATTTATTAAACCTCTCCAGACATTCAGTTTGCCACATTCAGCAGTTTTATCCCAAACCCATCATTAGCTCAGTCCTGAGGATTTCTGGAACTGAACAAGCTGGAACTGAGGATTTCTGACAGTTGCCCACCTTGTCCCATTGCTAATTTACGAGCTATTAACGCTTTCTGTTGCGTACCAAATGGATACGATGTGATTGTAGTGGAATAACCCCCATTATAACGATGCTGCCCTTCTCAGGGCTCCTGGCTCATGACAAATAGATTATCCCTGACCGTGAACCTCCACTGGAAATAAACTGGCTTTCACAAGCATCAGTACTATGAGTTGTGGACACATGTGGCCCACAATGTTGTTTACAGCAACATAATGACTATACCTTTGATCAAATGTGACCCTGAAATGAAATATTTTTAAGCAGATACGACAGATTAAAAAAATCTAAATGACTGCCCACCAATTAAGGTAATGGGGTCTGTTTTCCATCGTTATAATGGGGGTTATTCCACTAAAACCACATCGAGTTTGTCCACAAGCAAATTGGTTCAGACCCAAAAATGTAGGGCCCTTTTATTGTGGAGTATTTGAGGAACTTAAGCTTTCAGAAATTTCTCTTTACATTCTTTCAGAATTCCAAGGCCAACCTACAAGAGCTCTTCACAAAGATACCTGAGCAGAAAAAACATGTTTACAAATTTTCCAGTTTTTCTCACTGGCCTTAATGTCATGTGTAACCAGCAAATGTATTCCTTATCTACTGGTGCCTTTACTGTATTTAAGGTTACGCTGAAAATTGAAGGTTATACATAAAACTTTACAGGCAACTTGAAAATAAAAATACCATGTATGAGGGAAATATGTACTGTTTGGTAATTAATTAATTTGATGAATGACCCCAAAGGTAACAAAACACATTTATTTTAAATTCACCTAGAAAACCCCCCACCATAGGCGAACATTAAATATAAATCATTTTATAATATACAAATTGTACACATGTCATAAACAGTAGGGATGTGAACATTTCCATGAAAGCGAAGACAAAGAATACTTTTCCAAATACTGCAGTACGTGATGGTACTCGATGATCAAAGATACTCAACATTCAAGATGGCAGTAGAGGTGATGAAAACAATAACATCAAAGATGAAACCTAACAATACATTTCCAGATAATCACACGAGCAAGCTAAAGTGACAACATAAAGAGATTGCCATCCTACTGAATCATGTTTATGTCTTTTTGAATCTGTCAGTTTCACATCATAGCACACAGGAAATGAACCCTTGAACACATTTTGTACAGCATAATCAAGAACAATTGCACCGCCACTGACGGTTGAGCTTCAGACAACTATGGTTACATAAATACAGGAAATTGTATATTACCTTTTTTACATGAGTGGGTTTAGAGGCTCTTGTTCTAGACCAGCCTGAGGTTTGTCTACGTTAGTCACAGGTCTCCTTCTTGTCACGGAAGGGTAAGTAAACAACGTTCAGCATCATTTAACTAATGAAATGTGAGATCCCTCTCTCCATATTGGTGTTCTTCAGTGTCTGGAGAAATGGAGTCTACCTACTCTCCCCAAAGTCTATTAATGTCAAAGCAGAGCAAATGTACAATCACCATTTATCTCGTATCATGAAGGATGAGGGTGTGGAGTTCACAACCCCTAGGTAATAGGTTACTTTAGAAACGGATGCAGGACCTGGTGTTGTTTGACCCAGCTCAGTGGAGGTTACTGTTGTCCATGTAAATATATGTCCTACCAGAATACTGTAATTGTTAAACACACAATGATACAAAGAATGACCACCTGATTCTTCTTGGCATGTGTTTTTCTGGACTTTCCTAAAAGAAAATGTACTTGAACAAGCATTTTTTTCTCAATGTACAATATACATACATATATATGTAGTATGTATATAAATATGGTATACATTTATAACAATAAGGCACAAGGGGGTCTGGTATATGGCCACTATACCATGGCTAAGAGCTGTTTTTAGGCACGATGCATCATGGAGTGCCTGGACAAAGCGCTTAGTTGTGGTATGTTGGCCAAATACCACAATCCCCAGACATGCCTTATTGCGATTATAAACGAGTCACCAATGCAATTAGAGCAGTAAAAAGTAATGTGATGTCATACCCGTGGTATAAGGGCTTATATACCACGGCAATAAGCCAATCAGCATTCAGGATTTGAAGCACCCAGTTTATATATATGTTATTCATGTCAGTATGTTATAATATATATATATATATATATATATGTATATATAAATGTCATACTGGTATGAACAACATAACTGATATAAAACCTTAATAATAAATGACATATTATGAAGCAATTTGTCTTACATTTGGAAAGAAAGTTAATGTTCAAAAAATACTTGATAAGAGCTCAATGGTACATTTTCATTACAATCTAAATATACATGAAAACAGGTTGCTGTATTTTTTCCTGTTGTGCATTTTGTGGAAATCAGCCTCATATTCCATATAATTTTTTCAGTTTAAGGGGGCCTTTTAGATTGCCATTTCTTATTCATATTTGTCCTAATCTCACAATTATTACAACTGATAAGTAATTTATATTCTCTCTCGCTCTAACCCACAAGTCTAAATAAAATATTTGTCAAATACAATAAGTGGTTATTACAGCTCATATTAGCCTAAGGCAAAGCGTCACTGGATAAAAAATAAATAAAAATACCAAAAAGAAATAACATCACAAAATGAAAAATATCCTGACTTCAAATGAAAAACGTTATTTGACATGTAGGCAAACTCTTCTTTACTTGAACAAATTCCAACTGTGGAAAATCCATTCTTGTTCAAACCTCTTACCTTTTCGTCATTAGTGATGACCTCACACCCAAAGGATCCAGCTTTGTCAGATGAGGCCAGGAGGACAATATGCCATAGGAAATAGCTAATTACAGTCTAAGCTTCAGAATGCACACTTAAGTTAGCAGTAACATAAACCAGTACACTGAGCCTGACTTCAAATCAAAAACAGAAACTTTTCCTTAAAAATATCTTACCTTGCATTTAAATCAAAAACAAAGAATACTGACATTTCCTTCATAATACCTTCAAACCTAAATTTCATATAGGCTACAAAACTGAGACCACTTTCATATCTGTTATTCTTCTGACAACTAAACGTAATGATTTAGGGCTGGTCGTTTCATAATAAGGCTATCCTGGTCACAGTTTGGAATGATAATTTACAACCCCATTTCCAAAAATGTTGGGACGCTACATAAAATGCAAATAAAAACAGACTACAATGATGTGCAAATTATCTATTCCAATATTTAATTGAAAATAGTACGAAGACAACATATCAAATGTTGAAGCTGAGAAATTGTATTATTTTTGGAAAAAATTATACAAATAGTTCAAAAAAGTTAGGACAGGGGCATGTTTACCACTATGTTGCATAACCTCTTCTTTTAACAATACTCTGTAACCGTTTGGGAACTGAGGAGACCAATTGCTGCAGTTTTGAAAGTGAAATGTTTTCATATTCTTGCTTGATATAAGATTTCAGCTGCTCAACAGTTCGGTTTCTCTTTTGTTTTATTTTTTGTTTCATAATGTGCAGGTCTGGACTGCAGGCAGGCCAGTTTAGCACCTGGACTCTTTTACTAGGGAGCCATGCTGTTGTAATATGTGCAGAATTTAGTTTGGCATTATCTTGCTGAAATAAGCAAGGCCTTCCCTCAAAAAGACGTCATCTGGATGGCATCATGTGCTGCTCCAAAACCTGTATATATTGTTCAGCATTAATGGTGCCTTCACAGATGTGCAAGTCACCCATGCCATGTGCACTAATGCACCCCCATACCATCACCGATGCTGGCTTTTGAACTGTGTGCTGATAACAAGCCGGATGGTCCCACTCCTCTTTACTCCGGAGGATGCGGCGTCCATTATTCCTAAAAATCATCTCAAATTTTTATTTGTCTGACCAAAGGACAGTTTTCCACTTTGCCTCAGTCCATCTTAAATGAGCTTGGGCCCAGAGAAGGCAGCAGAGTTTCTGGATATTGGATATTGTTTATGTATGGTTTCTTCTTTGCATGGTAGGGTTTTAACTTGCATTGTGGATGCATCGACGTACTGTACTGTGTTCACATACAATGGTTTTCGGAAGTGTTCCTGAGCCCGTGCAGTGATGTCCATTACAGAATCGTGTCTGTTTTTAATGCAGTGCCGTCAAGATCACGGCCATCCAGTATTGGTTTTCGACCTTGTTCCTTGTGTACAGCGATTCTTCCAGATTCTCTGAATCTTTTAATGATATTATGGCCTGTAGATGTTGAGATCCCCAAACTCTGCAATTTTACATTGAGTAACATTATTCTTAAATTGTTGCACAATTTGCCCGCACAGTTTTTCACAGAGTGGTGAACCCCTCCCCATCTTCTGAAAGACTCATCCTCTTTTATACCCAATCATGTTACTGACCTGTTGCCAAATAACCTGATTAGTTGCGAGATGTTCCACCGGGTTTTTCTTTTAGCAGTGCACAATGTTTCTAGTCTTTTGTTGCCCGTCTCAGCTTTTTTTAAACCTGTTGTTGGCATCAAATTCAAAGTGGGCATATATTTTTCAAGGAACAATTACATTTTTCAGTTTCAACATTTGATATGTTGTCTTTGTACTATTTTCTTTTGAATATAGGGTTTAAATGATTTGCACATAATTGCATTATGTTTTTCTTTACATTTTACACAGTGTCTCAACTTTTTTGGAAACGGTGTTGTACAATACATCTGCCATTGACCATTGAATATTTCGGATAAGTTGGTCAGAAAAGCATATCTATATTCAATTGTAAACATAACTTTCCACAGACTTTACAAAGTAACTGCAGTAAAATGTAAAATCCATCTTTGTGGAAATAACCATTCAGATGAAGTGCTATTTGTTGTTTGACGAGGTGAGGTTTTCTACTGTCAATAGCCACATAAGTGACCCTCATTATAAATGTATGACTTCTGACTGATACCCCACTGAGAAAGTCCATTAGCCAGCTAATGACTGCTCCCCACAACATCAATGCTGCACCACTTTAAAATGGAAAGCAACATGACACCATGACAGAATATATTTTATTTTGTTACCGTCAGAAATGATGCTGTTAAGAGGGGCTAAAAAGCATTAGGTGAAATATTAAAGTCAATGTCAATAGAAAATGACCAATCAAACATGGCTATTTCAAACAGGGCTATTGGTTATTTATTTCTCTGTATATTTTTGTCTGTGAACATCTACTCATGGCCCTGCCCATAACTTTGCCTCCATACTGGCATAGCATTTTTTAATGACCATTTATTGGAAACGGGTGAAAACTCTCAATGATGACAAAGATGTTTCCTAATATGGTTCTCAACTCACTTCAATTTTACTCAACCTACACCCCACACAATAGAGATTTACTTAATTTTTAAACCTTTTCCTAGCTTGGATATTGACACATTTGGAATGCAAGGTGAACCAATCATAGCTACCTAGAATCATAGTGATTATTAGCATCGTATGTCATACTTCACACTGAGGACTAAAAGTAGACAAAGTTCCTTTCACCTTACTTTGGATTGCCTGTCGCAACAATAGACACTATATTTCCCACAGTGCATCTCATCTAAACCCATGCGGCATAGCGTCACATAATACCCCTATGGAACTGTACAGGACAAGCAGGTAGGCTTGGTTAAAGTCTGTCATCAACTTCTTCATTATATCCAGTGACTTCAGTATAGACATTAGTAACCTCCTCGACATTCTCAGTTACATATCTTCAGTGTGTGTAAGTAGAGGATTAGTCTGAGGTTGTGTCCACCTGTGGTAGAAATGTGTCCATTGATGTGTGCTGCAGAAGACAGACTGTAATGACCTGATGGTGGGAGGTCACAGCAACAGAGGCATACGTGAGTGGATGCCTCCTATCTCAGCTTAGGACATTTGGTGGGAACATGATTTATAGGTAGCTGTGATGGTTTCTGTGGTCTGAAGAGAAGGTTTACACATCCAACCTTTGGCTCTCTTCGGGGCATTGGTTGGTCAATTTAACCTGTCCATACTCCTTAACTGTGTTTTGTACCTCCTCTTGTGCTGCATATTCTTCCTGGTCAGTTGGGTCTTGTTGTACGGCCACATTATCGGTTCCTCCATCCTTTTCGCCTCCATTTGCGTCTTCATCGGTCTCAACTCCATTTTCCTTCACTATCTCCTCTTCCCGTCTTTTGATTTCCACTTCCACCTCTGAGCACTTGGTAGATTCTGTCTCATCTAAGACTGCCACCCTATTTCCTCTAGCTTCCTTGGCCTCCCCCTCTTCATCTCTGTCCTGCTCAATCTCTGGCACTGCTTCTACTCCCTCATCCACTCTGACTGTCTTATCATCTGTTCCTGCAGCTCCATCTTTCTTCTCCCTGGTTCCAACCTCACTTCCTGACACATCCTCAGTCTTATCCTCAACCTCTTTCTCTTCCTCTACCTCGCAAGGAGCCTCAACCTGTTTACACACAGTTTCTACCTCAGTTTCTGTCACTCTCTCCATTTTGTTCCCCTTATTATCCTTTATGTGTCTGCTCTCCTCTCTGACCACCGTTTCTCCGTCATCAAGAATCTTGGGATCTTCCAGATCTTTCTCTGCAGCCGACGGCTTGTTTTTCTTCTTCTTGTTTTTTGGTGCGTCTTTAATCAAGTTCTTGTTGGACTTTTGACTTTTGAATATCAGTTTCTGAAAGACAGGGGGTTTGCGTTAAAATTGTTTCTAAATGGTTACTCTTTTGGCTGTGTTCAGGACTGAATGAAAGTTGAAAGATGATGTTAAAGCAAACAAGTGAAGAGCAAATAAATGGGGCAAACAAATTATTGAAGTGGGAAATGAAACTGTAGAAAGAAAGTAACTGGAGCTTTCAGAGCCACAGACCAGAAAAGAAAATGGAGTTAATACTTCCATAAAATATAAAAATATTTCTGAGATTACTTCTGTTGACATTTTCTAGATCAATAGTATGTTGAAATGAACTGCACACTACATGCACACACATACTCTACTGTACATATACACGCACATTATCTACATGTCATATCAACACATCTACATTTGCCATCAGTTAGGTTGCCAATGGTGACCTGAGTTTGAATTCATGTGGCAGACAATATCAGCATAGATTTATTCAACAAAGGACAAACCTAGAACGTATCAGCTCTATAAAGGGTCATATGGAAAGTATTTTGCCAACACACATTGTTGCAGTACAACAGAATGGCTCGTATCTCAGCGCTGTGCATATTTATCTATGTGAAAACAAAAACAATTGCGGTATGAGCTGGGTTGGTGAGAGGTGATGTTGGTTCCTCTGGCTGGTGTGAAAGCTGGGAGCCTAACTCACACGTGCCAAGAGAAACAACAGAGAGGAATGTGAGGTCGTGTACCTTGGATTCCCTTCTCTTGCGGGGAAGGACAGGTCTCTGAAGAAATACGACCTGCTTTGTTGCCATACTTCCATCACTAGGGTGGAGGGAGAAAGAATAAGATGAAGGAGAGGAGAAGGTTAAGTTAATGGGAGAGAGAGAAAATGAATAGGAGAGTCGAAAGGAGAGATTGAGAGTTTAAGATGGAGAGAGGGAGGGAGAGATTAAGATGCAGAGGAGGGAGAGAGAGTTGTTATTATAATTGCATTTTTTGGGGAGGGAAACCATAGCCATTTTCTTGTTCATTTGCTTTGAACCACACACTAATTCTTAGCATAAACAGTATGTAAGCAATAATATTATTTCTTGTTTGTTTTGCTTTGGAGCTGCTAGATTCTCACTTGTAACAGTTTTTGTTTTTAATAGGCTAAAATCTGTTAACAAAATTGCCTGAAGTTATCTGTTCATGCTATAGTTTTAGTATAGCTTAACATATTGTAACGGCTACTGATGTGTACAGTTGATCAAAAGTAGTGTTGCACAGAAACAGGATGATTTATAGATTGATTTGTTTAGATTAAAAAACTGTTGCACTGACTTTTAACATTGCATTACGACCGCATTGGCCTGTATGGTTATCTAAAGTTTCTAGCTAACGACTGAAACTTGTTAATAGATGTAGTAATTCCGGGCTTCAATTAAGCCTGCATTATTAAACAATTTGGTGTAAACAACTTAACTAGCTAGCTAAACCTTTTGGAAGAAAGCATGAAGTATTACTCTGTCCCGGCTGTCCCGGAGTCTAGACTGAAAACTAAAGGGAACTGGGCCTTTGCTGTATGGGCCCCGAGACTCTGGAACAGCCTACCACAGAATGTCAGAGATGCTACGTCAGTGCATTCTTTTAAATCTCACCTAAAAACTCATTTTTATAAGATGGCTTTTATGAATATTTCATCATTGTAATTTTATGTTTTGTTTATTCTTTTTACTTCCTTAATTTAAAAAAATAATATACATGTTTCTATTTCTATTTTTATTGTATGTAAAGCACTTTGTGTAATTGTACTAGAACAGTTGATTTTCAAGTTCCCTCATCCAGGAGCATAAACCATTTATTAGGTTGTGCTTTGTCTCTGTGAAACTCGAGCGATTGGTGCAGCCAAGTGGCAGGCTTCAGGCTTAGAATGCAAGGGGTATTAGTAGTAGTAATCATGGCTGAAATACTGACGAGGCATGTGTCGTGAAGCCATGACCTCCAACGGAGCCCACTGATTTTGTGATTGTTTCTGCCTAAGCTATATTATTAAAAAGGAATGGCAACATGTGTAGAATTTTAAGAAATTACCAAGCTCTCAGTTATTCAGCTCTTAAATGTCCTCTTTGCAAAATGTGTAGGATAGAGAGGAATAGTCAACATGTCATAATCCCCACAAAACCAAGTGAAATAATCTGAAAGCATCTGATAAAAGTCACCTTCTCCTGTAGATATTTACAAATTTATCAAAATAGCGGTTTGTGTACACCTACAGACCTTAATTTTCTGCAAAATGTGTTGAATTGCAGAAAATACTATGAACTTTAGAAGAATTTTCACTCCCTACCTAAAACAGGGTGTACAATTGTTTGCTTTGGAGTTGGGGGACACCATCAACAAAACTTGATTAGGGCCCCGAAAAGGCTAGAGCCGGCCCTGCTTTATCCTCTCTGGTTCACACAAGAAATGAAAAAGGACTTTGGAGGAATAATGAATGTAAACTTGAATATCTGCCTATGATTAGAAGAGAGCTCAGATTGAAAAAGAGAACATGTTCACTCGCTTCCCAAAACATGGCTGTCCTCAGAAACTTCTCCAAAATAATCCCTGTCCATACACATTCATGGATAATCCACAGAAGTGGTTCTGATGACAGATTAATCCACAGAGAAGATCAGTGGGTTCCCTGTCTCTCTCCTGCTCTCTCTCCTCACCCTTCTTCCATTTAATTATTTTTCTCTAATAACCTATTCTCAGTCCTCTTCCTTTTCCGTACATCCAATGTGCATTTTTTGATATACTTTGGGGTATTTGATTATTGTAATGACAGCATCTTAGGAAGGAGAGGCTAGTAAGGTATTTTAAGGGAAACAGTGTAGAAGGATACAGAGTTGTCTGAGTCTGGGCTCAAACCTTTGTCACCAGGGACATGTGTAGTCCTGAGTCAGGATCCTAGACTGTTACACCACACTTCAACACACGTTTTTTTTACAGGCTATCGACACATGCTCCATCAACTACATGTCTCAGTTCGATAACTGGTCTTTTAACCATTCTTGCTTTACACCTGCATGCTTATTTGTCTTCCTGTGATGTCCCTCAACATCTCTCTCTCTCTCTGTTACTTCCTCTATAGGCATACAATACCTTAAAACTAATAAATGCACTCTGATAGGCACAGGTGAGGTGCTGCATTGAGTTAAACTGCATCATTAAGTTGACGTATGTGGAATGACAGAATGTTTACGATAGGGTGACGTCTGTATAGAGCAGGCAACAAATCATCCCCACGTCTAATGGGCTTCAGGATCTTCTGCAGAGGCTTAATATCCAAATCAACCATTTCCAAACCCTTCGTTTATCCAACAACCTATTTTCCAGTCTGTCTGATTGCCAGACAGGTTCCTACAGGCTCAAAGTGGCAAACCCACCCTGTGTCCTCAAAAACGGCCCCCTGCCCATTAAAGTAGAAAGGAGTGGATAAGTTGAAAAATGACAGGCCACTTGCTGCTACAGTAAAAACTGCATTTACAATGTTTTATTTTTTGTTACCTGTGGTTGTTCACTACAGCTTTAGATTGTTCATGTTTTCTGAAGCATAATGTCTAGCCTTTTTTGGAAGGCATTATGAAGCAATTACAACAAAAACAGTTACGATGTCAAAACATAACAAATACACCAAAAGTAGTGTTACGTTCCATTAGAACTTAGCAGAACTTGCTGTTAACTCTAATTATATCAAGAGTGCGTAGTACACGCGAATGGATAATTATACATGTACCATGAATAAAGGTAGCATTAGTTTAATCAGAGCTATTGTATTCATGTATTATGTGCAACAGGTTTCTGAGGAGAGGGCATGTTTTTCTTGGTGAATTATCCAGGAAGGGAGTTACGGTATCTTATGACCTTTATAGGATATTTCAGGACAGGGTCCCAGACAGGGAGACTGGTGCCTGCCACAGAAGCAAGGCACAGCAGGCATTTATCTACATGTAAATGTTTACCTGAGTAGATAGTATGGTGATAACGTGGGTGTGACGTAACTTGAACACTGTAGGGTAGATCAAGGTGTTGTGATGATGGAAACCTTTGGGATGATTCTCATGTAAAATAATGTTTGAATGTTAACCGAAGAAGACTGTATATTATGACTCCAAACTAACATTAGCATGTCCCATTGCAGATGGATCCAAAGCTGCATGAAATTATGAGTTCACGTTGATTAAAGATGCTATGAGTTCCAGTTACGGTTCACTTTAAATGTTAACTACTATGTATGCATAACAGACTATTTAGACCTGAAGTGCTCATCCTTAGAGTTTCCCAATATACATCAGCTGACTGTCCTCGTTAAAAATGGAAGAGTCAACATAACACAAGTGGAATGACTAAGCTAATCGGAAATGGATCACCAGTTATCGTTGCTGTGCACAACCAGAAGAGAGCATTTCAGAACTGCAGAGCGCTTAGTGTTACTCTGTTGTTATATCTAGGGCGTCTCAAGGATTAATTAGCTATGTTGCGTTGTGGCATTTTGAAAGAGGGATGGAAATAGAGCAGTAATTAATCATCTATGCTCAAGAAGAGTCACCAGAGACCATAATACACATGGTAAACATATAACCACAACTGTGTTGAAATCTAAGCATAATAGAGCCTACATAAGCATGACTCCCTGACAGTGTTCTTAAAGCACTCATAAGCACAACTTAAGACATTTCATAACTCTCTTTCTTAAAGGTTACTTAGAGCCTCCTATTGGGGTAAAATCCGGAAATCTTTCTGAGCATGGTCAAAATGACTCATGCAAGCACCTCGATTGGACGTGTTCTGACTTGTGATATTGATGTGTGCTTGTGACTGTAAAGTGAGCTTTCAGGTGGGAGACTGACGTTCCACCGAAGACTTGAAAGTCATGTTGTGACTGCTGATATCTGACTGAGCTGTTGACTGTTAGTGAGCATGTGTGGTGGTGCTCACAGAAGATGAATTAGTCAGCGGGGTCTGAATAGAAGAACCGTTACATTTCTCAGAAGGGATTTTCCACACACTTGTGGGTTTAAACCACCTCGCGCCACATGCAGTCGGGTTTTAACCCCTTACGCCAATTGGGGCTTAGTGTGTATCTATCCTTTGAACGGAATTTATCGAAAATGTCTTTACAAAAAATATTAATTCTTCAGCTATTCACAGTTCGGTGGGCCGACAGTCTCTTGGGATTGTTCTTTTGTTCCATAAAAGAGAAGAAAGTTGAACCTCCAGAGGGTTAACCATGTTGTATCAATACCAATGTTATGCAAGTAGGATATGCAGTGGTCGTTCAGGCCCTAACTCAACACCAGGGAAAGTGTATTGGAAGGACAGAGTAGTTACCTGTTAGTCTTGAGAATAGGTGTGGGAAGTACACAGGTCAGCCTCCAACCGTAGATTGCTAGAGACTGGAGCAGGGGAACGTAGTCTGTCTTCACCTGCAACCCCTACAGAGAGAATCCACCCACGTTAACATCATTAACATGACACACACTGCATTGTGGTACACAGACACACTCACGGGAGACACACCAGATCTGTAGTATGTGACCATGGTATATAACCATTCCTGTAATAACAGCCATAGGGGAAATGGTGGGTGCCATTAACACCAAACAGTCTTGCGGCTTGCTAAGGTGGTCGTGAATGGGGATGGACTGATGATGCGTAGGAAATGATTCTTTCCTGGTCGGTTTTATTTGACATACAGTGTTCGCTGAATACTAAACTGTGAGATGCTGTTGGGCATAACACAAGCAAACACACAAACTCTCATGCATAGATATGTCTCTGTTAGCTTGTAACAGGAGATGATGGTGAACTATGTGTGATACGTGTCTCTGTTAGATCCTTTATTGGCACCACCGTGCCAGTAAAGTTTCGAAACCCACCCTTGTCACACACTACACAAGGTTAACCCCCTTTCTAATTTCTAATACCCTAAAACTAACACGTAAGCCATAAAACATTTTATTTCTTAGTGGGACAGTGAACATTTACCCGCTAGTGAAATTGTTCTAGTTTTGCAGCAGTTGGGGACCTCCCCATTTATATACTACACACACACACATACACACACACACACAAATGTTTCTGCTCACACAGGAAATCTGTGCTGTTTTCCATCTCCGCTGCACCTGCCCTCATTGACAAACCTCAGAACGTGTCTGAAGTGCAAACCCACTGGCAACCCAAACAAACCCACTGGCAACCAAACCCACTGGCATCCAAAACCTGTGTGTGTACAGTTTACTGCCCATTGTGAAAATTCTTCTGGATCATTATTTTCATTCACATGGTAGACAAAAATATCTCTACAACCACAAACAAATAACCAGCCAGTAAGAATTAGCCAGGAGTCCAAGATGAAACGTTCCAGAAACACTGCAGTCGAATAGAGAGTGCTCAGTTGTTACCATTATTTATGTTCATTGACATTTGCTGAGATTCCAGAGCTGTGAGAGCTGTGTTTTAAGGTTTGTGTTGGAACCTTTCCCAGAAATTGTCAGTTTCCCAAAAGACATACTTAAAGCAAAGTAAATTGGAAAGTAATCTTTGTTTAATGGCCCATTCCTGAGAGTAGCTGGGCCTCCACTGACAATAAATATTCTGTAAGATTCCCTGTCCCTGATCTTGCCCTGCTGTAGACAATTGTTTCACATTATGTCAGTGTTTAAATAATTTGTTATTAGTTATGTGGTACAGAATATAAATGTATCTTTACTCTACAGTAAGCAGAGCACCACCCATCCAAGTAGGAAACAGTCTTATAGAAAATGTATTTCGGAATCGAAAGGTAATTGAATTGAATGACAAGTCTGTTTGAAATTCTCAGAGACAGGGTACATGATTCTATAACACAAAAATATGTTTTATTAAAACATGGAAAACAATAGAGCACACAGGATGAAGGAAACAATAGCAGATTTTGAGGAAATTATAGGCAACGAGATATAGATTTTATTTTTACATCAGTGAGGGGAGGCAAAGGAAGAGAAGAGAACGAGAGGAAAAGAGAACAAGTACACTGACACTGCAAAAAGTGGTGAGGCCTTCAAACTGTTTTAAATGCTCACAAATAGGACCAGGGGCTGTAAAACCCAAATTGGTTGATTTGGGTTAAGTTGGTTACCCTCTGGCTGGGATATGCAAAATCCAAACAGTTCACCCTTAGGTAATTGGTAGTTTATTATGTGTTTTCGCACTCATTGTAGTCAATTAGGGCTGGGGCCAGGAACTGAGTTTCCGTCCTGATTGGCTGCAAGGTTTCATGTTGTCACCAGAGCAGGAGGTTCACCCACCCGTTGGGAACAGACCCTTTCATTAAGAAATATTGTCCTATTATTAATGGATATATTCTTTGTACAAACAGAAATGTAAGTCACTGTTCAGGTTATAATATTCCTTAAATGGTACAATGACACCAAATACTACGTTTTACTGAATGTGAGAGGAGTTATTGAGAAAGACAAGAATACATAAGACGGTCTTTAATTTGGGCCACGGTAGTTGTGAGAGGGTGATCGGACTTTGTCCCATTGTGAAGAGGAAGCCAGGTGGATGTGTATTGAGATATGAATGGACCACTGCCAGGGATTTGAGGTTGGCCTGGTAAGTTCCGACAATGGTCACCTGACAGCACCGGCAGACGAGGAGGAGAACAAAGCACTTCAACAGAGACTTTGTGTTCTGGTCTGGATTAAAGAAAACAGATCTGTTGAGGTAGTTCTCTACTGTCTGAGTTGACAACATACACAGATCTGTTGAGGTAGTTCTTTACTGTCTGAGTTGACAACATACACAGATCTGTTGAGGTAGTTCTCTACTGTCTGAGTTGACAACATACACAGATCTGTTGAGGTAGTTCTCTACTGTCTGAGTTGACAACATGCACTGCCACCTTTGTAATTAATCTGACTACATCGTTATTATTACAGGCCTAAGTCAGGTCTATATGGTCAAGGAGATTATCTAGAGCCGTTTTTTTCCACTCTGGTCCTCAAAGCTAGTTCCACACCAATTTTTCAATGCAACCGTCTAATCATGTATTTATTTAGACATGGGACACTAGGTGGGTCCTATTAATAACAGGCTAGGAGTTCAATTCCCCAGATCTAGGGACTACTCCTCTGGCACTCTAGCTATCACTGTCATTGGAGCAGGCTGCTATTCTTCAAACGCACATTCAGTATATAGCGATCAGCCATAACATTATGACCACCTGCTTAATATTGTGTAGGTCCCCCTTTTTCCGCTAAAACAGCCCTGATCCGTCGAGGCATGGACTCCACTAGACCTCTGAAGGTGTGCTGTGGTATCTGACACCAAGACGTTAGCAGCAGATCCTTTAAGTCCTATAAGTTGTGAGGTGGGGCTTTCATGGATCGGACCTGTTTGTCCAACACATCCCACTGATGCTCAATTGGATTGAGATCTGGGGAATTTGGAGGCCAAGTAAACACCTTGAACTCGTTGTTTTGCTTCTCAAACTGTTCCTGAACCATTTTTGCTTTGTGGTAGGGCACATTATCCTGCTTAAAGAGGCCAATGCCATCAGGGAATACCGTTGCCATGAAAGGGTGCACATGGTCTGCAACAATGCTCAGGTAGGTGGTACGTGTCAAAGTAACATCCACATGAATGGCAGGACCCAAGGTTTCCCAGCAGAACATTGCCCAAAACATCACACTGCCTCTGCCGGCTTGCCTTCTTCCCATAGTGCATCCTGGTGCCATGTGTTCTCCAGGTAAGCAACGCACACACACCCGGCCATCCACGTGATGTAAAAGGAAACATGATTCATCAGACCAGGCTGCCTTCTTCCATTGCGCCGTGGTCCAGTTGTGATGCTCACGTGCCCATTGTAGGCGCTTTCAGCAGTGGACAGGGGTCAGCATGGGCACCCTGACTGGTCTGTGGCTACGCAGCCCCATACGCAACAAACTACAATGCACTGTGTTTTCTGACACCTTTCTATCAGTACCAGCATTAACCTATTCAGCAATATGAGCTACAGTAGTTCGTCTGTTGGATCGGACCACATGGGCCAGCCTTCGCTCCCCACATGCATCAATAAGACTTGGCCGCCCATGACCCTGTTGCCGGTTCACGCTTTTCCTTCCTTGGACCACTTTTGATAGGTACTGACCACTGCAGACCAGGAACACCCCAAAAGGGCTGCAGTTTTGGAGATGCTCTGACCCAGTCGTCTAGCCATCACAATTTGGCCCTTGTCAAAGTCGCTCAGATCCTTACGCTTGCCCATTTTTCCTGATTCTAACACATCAACTTTGAGGACAGAATGTTCACTTGCTGCCTAATATATCCCACCCACTGACAGGTGTCATGATAACGAGATTATCAGTGTTATTCACTTCACCTGTCAGTGGTCATAATGTTATGGCTGATCGGTGTATTCTTATGGACAGGATTGGCGGAATTACATGAAAAATGTAATCTGTCACTGATCACAGTGACATGCAAAATAAAGTAATCAAAAACGTAATACTTTGGATTACTCAAAATGATTAACATAATCTGATTAGTTTTCTATTTTGTTCACTTTTAACATCCATACTTATTTTGTGTATTTACAAGACTTGCACCTAACGTAGCTTTACCACAACATGTTATGTAATTTTGTGATAGGGGACCAGTGCAAGAGCGTAAATATCCTATATAATTCACATTACATTTTGAGTCAGACAGTCACATAATGTTTTCAGTAGCCTAGATGGCATTAGGCCATGATTGCACCAAGTAAGTTAGGCCAATATAGTCAACTGTGTAAAAGATCAAATTTTATGATTCAAAACAGATTTCCTTTAACCTAGCTATGACACTGTCAAGAAGGATGGATAATTCCAGATACCATAATGTATAAGAAATCTAAACCAGTGACTTTCATACAGTGAGGAAAAAAATATTTGATCCCCTGCTGATTTTGTACGTTTGCCCAATGACAGAAATGATCGGTCTCTAATTTTAATGGTAGGTTTATTTGAACAGTGAGAGACAGAATAACAACAAAAAATCCAGAAAAACGCATTTGTCAAAAATGTTATAAATTGATTTGCTTTTATGAAATAAATATTTGATCCCCTCTCAATCAGAAAGATTTCTGGCTCCCAGGTGTCTTTTATACAGGTAACGAGCTGAGATTAGGAGCACACTCTTAAAGGGAGTGCTCCTAATCTCATCTTGTTACCTGTATAAAAGACACCTGTCCATTGAAGCAATCAATCAATCAGATTCCAAACTCTCCACCATGGCCAAGACCAAAGAGCTGTCCAAGGATGTCAGGGATAAGACTGTAGACTTACACAAGGCTAGAATGGGCTACAAGACCATGGCCAAGCAGCTTGGTGAGAAGGTGACAACAGTTGGTGGGATTATTCGCAAATGGAAGAAACACAAAAGAACTGTCAATCTCCCTCGGTCTGGGGCTCCATGCAAGATGTCACCTCGTAGAGTTGCAATGATCATGAGAACGGTGAAGAATCAGCCAAGAAATACACGGGAGGATCTTGTCAATGATCTCAAGGCAGCTGGGACCATAGCCACCAAGAAAACAATTGGTAACACACTATGCCGTGAAGGACTGAAATCCTGCAGTGCCCGCAACGTCCCCCTGCTCAAGAAAGCACATGTACAGGCCCAGCTGAAGTTTGCCAATGAACACCTGAATGATTCAGAGGAGAACTGGGTGAAAGTGTTGTGGTCAGATGAGACCAAAATCGAGCTCTTTGGCATCCACTCACCTCGCCATGTTTGGAGGAGGAGGAATGATGCCTATGACCCCAAGAACACCATCCCCACCGTCAAACATGGAGGTGGAAACATTGTGTTTTGGGGGTGTTTTTCTGCTAAGGGGACAGGACAACTTCACTGCATCAAAGAGACGATGGACGGGGCCATGTACCGTCAAATCTTGGGTGAGAAACTCCTTCCCTCAGCCAGGGCATTGAAAATGGGTCGTGGATGGGTATTCCAGAATGACAATGACCCAAAACACACGGCCAAGGCAACAAGAGTAGCTCAAGAAGAAGCACATTAAGGTCTCCAGACCTTAATCCCATAGAAAATCTGTGGAGGGAGCTGAAGGTTCGAGTTGCCAAACGTCAGCCTCAAAACCTTAATGGCTTGGAGAAGATCTGCAAAGAGGAATGGGACAAAATCCCTCCAGTGGGACAAATCAATTTATAACATTTTTGACATGTGTTTTTCTGGATGTTTTTGTTGTTATTCTGTCTCTCACTGTTCAAATAAACCTACCATTAAAATTATAGACTGATCATTTCTTTGTCAGTGGGCAAACGTATAAAATCAGCAGGGGATCAAATATTTTTTTCCCTCACTGTATCCTGGGAAGACAATTTTTGCTGTCAAAATAGAGTTCCAGAATTTTTATTTATTTTGGAGATCCATAGATCAATGTGGAGATCAATCAAATTGAACCAAAATAATGGAACTGCAATACCCTCCCATTGTAAGAAAGATTAAGAATCTAATCCTTGGCCCCATCAACATTATCCTAAGTGCATTTCAAACTATTTCAGGATAGATAAGTACAATGGTATATAATGATGTGATCATAAATCATTTGCCTTCATAATGAGTCCTTGTCCAGAGCAGAATGCAGTTCTACTGATGCAAAGTCAAATTCCAAAAGCACATAGTCAAACTGCCACCTATTGTTCTCATTCGTTTGGTTCCTACAGCGTGTTATTTGAATTTTTGTATTTAATTAATTTTTCTAAAGATAACTCTCTGTAGTCAATGGAGAGTGAGATGCTATGCTAGCCTAACCCTAACCCTCAAATTTAAATTACGTTTTGTTTTTTGTTCCTGTGATGTGCCAGGAATGTTTCCAAGAAACCATTTCTGTAATTTCAAATAGAACTTACTCAGAATGTGGTTGTTCTCAGAAAATAAAACATGACTAACAACATTTCATGGAGCATTGTAAGAATATTTCTGTGTATTTGTCCTAGGGATGTTACCTGATGGTCAAAAAGAAACATTCTCTCTACAACCAAGCTTTTCTCCTACACATCATGCCTTGTTACTGTTGCCAAGACAATCAAGGGCCTTCTTGGTAAAGCAATGATCCATTCATAGCTCTCAGTCCACTGGAAATGTTAATGAAATGTGGTTGTCGCTTTGGATTTGAACTCACAACTTCTTGTTAAACCATACTCCAATATTTCTGGTACGCCACCATGTTTGTGTCAGGTTGATCAGAATATTTGATTCATTCATTTGATTTAATTTTTTCCCCCTGCAATTTAAGGCATTGTTGTCGAATGGAAAAGCAACTGGGATTTATCAAACATTCCCACAAGCTTCATACTCACTCCAGTAGATCATCATTGATAAATACCAACTCTTCTTAGCCTCAGTGCTTGGGCAAAACATTGCATTTTTAAACACCCCTAATTAACCATATTTGATCCAAATCAGCCCGTTAAAACCTGTGAGGAATACATAACACATTATAATGAAATACAATGGTGAAAACAAACAAAATAAGAAAACAGCAGGTCTTTAGTTTAACTTGTTCAGTTGTGACCCAATTGAAAGTTGAAAACCCACCCACCCCAAACCCACATACTGAAACCCACTCAACCAGTAAAAATAAATATTTTTGCAATAAAAGCTAATTTGAACTGCCCTGTGTGAACTCCTGGCTGGGATGACACAGCTATACTCTGATCCTGAAAATTTTAAAGGACCAACAGCATTTACACTCAAATTTACATAGTCTCAATAGAACACATAAACATGGTGACCTTAACCACTGTAGTTACATGTCAACCAGAACAACATAAAGGTAATATGAATATTTCCATAAGGAGTCTGCTCTTGGAACTTTTTCATCCACACATCAACAGCAGGTTTTTCCCATCCCTCATCAAACTGCACTGTGACCAAAGAATCAGACTCAATCAAATGTATGCAGGGACAGTGAAAATTGGTCTGTCTATATGTAGGTCAGCTCATCTCTCACCTTGGCTTGACAGGGACCTACTTTAACAATCCTCTTAGAGGTGTCCCTTCCGGACTGACTGCAAGATGACCACGGACAGTAGGACTATTGACTTTTCGCCGGCATGTGATAAAAGAAATATCACAGACAATAGCTAAATAACAAGCACCATCTAGGCTTTAATAACTTTTTATTGATCAAGTTCTAACTCGTTTCCCAAGTAATCGTTTAGTCCACTTTGTTTAGATAAAGCGTATATTGTGTATATCTTTTTGATACACCCAATGAATATTGGTTGCTCAAGTCGGTCAGCACCAATAGGATTTACTGACCTATTTCAGTTCTTTGTATCAAGTCAGTCAAACTTATATCCATGGAGGGAGAACTAGTCTAGACAACGAGTTAACATGAGAGGATCTCAGACAGATGACACTGACGCACGCAACTGCACATAAACAGACTCCTTGTTGTTGAAAGTTTACTCTCTCTGTCTGAAATCCGCTCTCCAAAGATCCATTATTGGCATACTGACACTAGGTTGCTGGTCTTTAATCCCATTTCGATAATTTGGTTTCTGGTAACTGTGACAGGGAACTAATGACAACAATGTCAATGCTGTTAAGTCATTCCACTCACTGGCGACTGTTATCTGTTTTTCTGTATAATACCTCTCCGGACCCATGCACTGTTGGGTTTAATTCAATAAAGGCTGTGAGAAACTGCGAGCTAATGCTGAGAAAACAGGATGCCTTGTTGTTCAGTTAAAACTGACAGTATTTTTTTTCATGTGGACATATCTGTGGTAGTACAGCATCATGATATGCATTTGGAAAAGTAGAGTGGTGGTGTTTCATGTGTTATTTCCATGTGACAGTAATGTGAAGTACTACCCAAATGTTGACCATTTTTTAACAATACGGAGGCAGTTAAGAATGCTAGCGTCAAAGGATCTTCCCACGCCAGTAGCAGTTCTTTAATCGTCCATGTTATTTCTTTAATGATTTATCTGGAAACTAGCAGTATGTCAGAAATACACTTACATGCTTCAATAGTGAGCATTTCATTCCCTTCTGTGAATCAGAATTAATAACAAGGTTGCCTTGTTATTAGCCAGGTTGCCTTGTTGCCGTGTTATTAACCTATAAATAATATTTGGCTGAGAGATCTCAAATAGCTTCTTGTTCAGGCTCTAAAAGTGACAAGTAGAGGCTTTCATTGCATTATAACCAATGCGGATCTCTCTTATTGATTTTCTACTAATATGCCAGATGGAAGCACCTTGTTTGAGTTTTGATTGGGGAGTTCATCTTGAAAATATTTACACAGTTGTGAGAAAGTGTTTGTGAACCCTTATAAATTACGTACATACCTGCATAAAAGTCTGCTAAAAAAAGTCTGATTTAACAAAGAACAAACAAGCGTGTGAACCTCTATTTCTTCCAAAGCAGGTTATTGAAGTCAGATGGTCCAATCAAATACATGAAATTCAGATGTGGATTGGAGGTGCCATTATTTAAAAAAACCACAAAGTTCAGTTACTAACAAAGACTATCTCAGAAAAAAGAAATCTGTTGAAGTGGACCATGGCTCGGTTAAAAGACTTTTCAAAATAGTTGCAGAGGCTATAAAAGGCTACCAAAGCATTTCCAAAGACTTCAATCAGTCTACAGTCAGAAAGATTGTGTACGAATGGAAAAGTTAGTGTCACTTCTCTCCCTAGGAGTGGCCAGCAAAGATCACAACAAGAGCATGTTATATAATGGTCAGGGAGGTGACAAAGAATCCAAAGGTAATGGTGAAATGGTAGGCAATCTTTGCACTTTCTAACATCTGTATCCATAAGTCCACAGTAGATTCATGGGAGGATACCAGAGAGGAAACCGCTGCACTGCCCAAAAAAACATTGCTTCCCATCACATTGCCAAAAACAACATGGATGTTCCATAACACTACTGGAAAAATGTTCTATGGACATAAATTTTACTTTTTGTCAGAAGAGCACCTCATCCCAACCTCATCCCAACCTCATCCCAACCTCATCCTAACCATAAAGCATGCTGGAGGGAGAAATGTAGTTTGGGTGGCTGTAGTTTGCTGCATTGGGCCTGGATGTCCTCCTATCATTGAGGAAACACTGAATTTGATCGTGTTCCAGGACATTCTACGGGAGAATATCATGGTAACGGTCCATCATCTGAAGATTAAAAGAGGTTGGGTCATGCAGCAAGACAATGACCCTGCACACAAAAACGAATCTACAGACTGGTTTATCCAGAAGGAAATCCAGATAAAAATTCCCATCTTGGAATCCTGACCTCAACCCTATTGAAATGCTGTGGCATAACCTGATGCATGCCGTTCATGCAAGATGTCTTAAGAATATCAATTAAACAGTTCTTCTAGAGGAATGGTCCCAAATACCCCCTAACCATTGTGAACTTCTGATCAGCAGCTACAGAAAACATTTTGCTTGGGGTTATTGTTTCGGAAGGTTCCACCAGTCACTAAAAATGCTAATGTGGTTGACTGATGTGTTTTATGGCGGCATATAAAAGTACACATTTTGGTGTGTTGTCTGTTAAATCACACTGTGTTTATCAATTGCTATGACTTAGATGAGTCATGTTAAAACATTTTAAAACAATTCATGCAGTTATGCATAATGGTTTACAAATGTTTTCATGCAAATGCATTTTTGGATATCATTCTAGCCATTTATTGTAGAAACTTTAATAGCCTCTGTAGAGAAACTTTTAAGGTTTGTTAATCAGCCTCTTTTCTTTCTTTCTCTGTAAATAAATCCAACCACCTGTCACTCTTTCAGCAAGATTGGAACGAGAGTGCTGGAAAGAAAAAAAAAATCCCAATCAATATTCTGCATAATGTTATTATTCTGAGTAATTACTTTGGCACCGAAATAGCAATGAGTGGTGAGGATACTTTGCATTTCAATTTTATACAGTTATCAAAATGAATGTGTTGGGTATGAAGCCTGATCATTCTTTGTGAAGTAATGGTATCAAACCAAATTCAGTTACCAGTTGAGCAAAATTGCTCATTGACAAAGTTCAGGCCAGCACTTTTGATTGGATTTATTCTAATTACAGTGTGGAACTTCTAACATTGTTGAATTGTTTCTTTGTCCTTCAATTAAATTCTAAAGGTGCACAAAAGGTCTAGAACATCCATTTTATTTCTCAGTGGTTGGGAAAATATTGCATCTCTAAAAACATTGCTGCATCTTTACAGTATTTCCATGTAACTACCCAGATGATATGTTTACATGTTTGTATTACATTTTTTGTGTAGTGTGTGACGCTGTACAAACATTACATTTAGTCTGATGAATATTGTGTAGTGTGGAAGCTTTAATCATTAAATAGGGGTAAACTACAATATTCAATGCCAAGGGTTAAACTGTGTTTCTGTTTATGGGTATATGGGCATCAAACCTGAGGTGGAAAAGACACATTTAGTAGAAATCAGTCTTTTTTTACACTTTGACATCCTCAGGGCAGCCTTAGAAACTCAAAACTCGATTACAGTGATAGCATCAATACACATGCACGCGCACACTCGCGCGCCCTGACGGTCGTCATGCACACAGTCACAGAAAAATGCCAGACGTAGACAGAAATCAATTTCCAACTCAGATTTTCACAAACTCTGGACTTAATTTCTGACCAGATAAGGGCATGTTTGCTGCAGGATAAGCCATCAAGTTATCACGACAACACAACAAAACATGTCTCATAGACTCTGATTTGCTTCCATGTCACAGTGGTTGGAGGAAATATTTCTGAAGACTCCCCCATTAAATGCAAGTACAAAGGGCTCTAACCTTCGAAAACACTTTAACACTTCATCTACAAGGCCCACTCACATCGATGATGGTCCATTGCTCAACAACAATGGCGTCGTACATGGTGGAGGGTGTCTGGTCTCCGCCTTCCATTCCCTCTTGGAAGATGAAGATGCTTTCCACTGATTTGGGCAGCAGATCTGTAGAGATGGAGAGGTAGGTCACCAAGGGGTTAGAATTTACAGAATGTCGGGTGTCTGCGTTTCTGTCAGATGTCTGTCTGCCTGCCTGCCTCAAGGCCACACATAAAAGAGACTGAAGTTAATGACATTACGCACCCAACCAGCAACCCACACACACTGGGCCATTTATTACCAGGCAGGATGCAGCGTGGCTATTTGTATACGCAAGGGCTAGATACGGATTATTGGAGAGTGACAGAATAAGAGATAGCGAAGGGAGAGGGGAGGTAGAAAAAGTCAAAAAATGTTTTATTTCAGAAAAGATGCTTGGAGAGAGATTTTAGATGAACAGACAGACTTCATGGACAGTGTTGAAACAAAACACAAGTCAAACCGTTATGCGCTCCACGATATTATAAATATTTACAGGATGAATTAACCAGGACATGGCCATTGTTGCTATAAATACATTTTCAGTAGATTCCATTTCATTTGCTCCCCATGAAGGTAACATTCCCAGTTTGGACCTTATCGAGGATAGAAACATTACCAAGCTAGTGAGCTTTTTCTCCATCCAGTGCTTTTCTATTATTCCATTGAGCGGAGTGCTAGAGCCCCTAAGACCAGGGCTTTCAGTTGGTCTGAATGCTTTCTCATTACTCCTGGAACATTTACACACTAATACAGTTTGTGCTGCCCAGGCTCCACCGTGAGACTCTCCACATTTCATTACACTGCCCTAATAATAGGGGAACGAGGGCCGGCTGGAGAGGGAGGTACGACAGGCTCCTTTGTTTTCCCCCAGAAAACCCATTTAAGGCTACTGGGCCAGCTCAATTGAAGACATCTCTCAGACATCTCTCAGACATCTCTTTGCTCTTTTCAAATACAGACATTGTCCTCCCTCCCTCCCTCACGACGCCCCTACTTTCCATCTCCCCGTCTATCTGATGTCTCCCTACTTGGCATTGAATTGGAAAGCCCTCCGGGATATTGTGTTGGCCTGATGGTTCCCTGCTGATACACTGGGATCACTCAGGTGAGATGTACACATGGATTGTGTCTCTTTGCTTTAGGGGCAACATGTTGTCTCCTGGCATTCTGCTGCCAGATACTGAGCCACTGTGTGTTTAGGAGGGACTTACAAGGTTTGGAAATTACGACGGGTGTTGCCAATTCAAATCACCCAGCATAAAGTGTAATGGAATGAATTATTTTCAATGGTGCGACACCTTGTGTTGAACATACTAACATGTGCATCTACGATCTCTTCCTAAGACACTGACACAGAGAGTGACCTGAAAGGCGCAGAGTGACATGGATACACTGAGAAATTTTAAGTGTGGTGTAGTGAGTTGTGACACAGACAGGCATTAACTGACAAAGAATACCAACCTAACAAGCACCCAGCAGCGAGAGAGAATAATGCTGGGTTGACACATACTTCAAGGGAGAGACATTTTGGACTTGAAATGGGGGCTGAATCCAAAGTTCTATTGACCGTGGACGTTTCAGAGGGAGGATGATCTGAGTCATATATATTAGTGACAAGATTTAAACGTGGATGATTCGCACTCCTAGGGACAACAGAAGGCAAGACGGTGACAGCTTGTCTGTACCTAAAATAAAACAACCAGGAATCCAGAGAGAGAAGAACTGATATATAGAGAGTGTGGGCTCACTAATGTGTGTGCATTGGCTGGAGCTTTTCTACTCTGAGCCAAAGGTCTGGGGGCTGATGGCCAAATACTTGTAGTTACTGGGCAGACTTCTGCTAGTAGGGTTCTGAGGACCATCACATGAAAACCTATCCTGCCTTACATACACAAAGGAATATACTTTCAAAAATCAGACTCACAGCACACACACACAAATGTGCATACACACACACACACCCACACACACCATTAAGCCATATTGCACAACAATATTTGACCTTAATAATGCAAGAACTCTCCAACAAATAATTTGTAACTGTAAAGTCGTATTTTATTGAAAAAACCTATTCTGGGATTTGTCCTTGGATTTGTCTGAATACAGGAAGCAAAGCACTGTGCCGACTGTCATCTGAATGGCTCACTGTTTCACAGCACCGGCTACGAATCCACTTTGTTGTTGTAGAGATAGCATAAGCCAAGTCTAACAAAGAAACACTTCCCGTCAGCACTATTAGTGTCAAATCGCCAGTAAACAAACTGCTCTCACTCAGAGCCGTATGGGGCTGCATAGGCGATACGACACAGCTAAGCATGAATCTTTAACAGCCGTCTCATGACACCGCCAGGTGGTAGGGCCCGTAGATATTACACAGGAACTGCCAGCCAAGAACCAAGAATTTGCAAATTCAATAACGCTCTAATATCCAACCCTGAGTGCCGGCAAGGTCTCAGTCTCTCTGAACCCACTCCGCCCATCTCCTGCCCAGCCATACTGGGATATTAAACACAACTTGTGGCCCCCGCCCACCTCTCCCGCCTTCTCAGCAAGCTTCACCATGGAAACCCATGTCTTCAGGGATGAGGGCAGGGGAGCAGGAGGAGAGACTGTGAGCGTATTCCCTAGGACCATCCCAGGCAGTCAATCCACATACAGCCACAACAGAGAGGTAGCGCCACGTTGAGCAAAAGCCCAGCCAAGTGGTGGCCATTCAATATAGAATATAGAAGCGTAGGACTATAATAAACAATAGCAGAAAAACAAGTTAGAACAATGGAGGGCCAAACTCACAGGGAGATTATTACTCAGGAACTAGTAACAGGAAGCTTTTGGTTTTTAGCATTGCTAATTTGGATGTAAACAGATGTACAAAGGACAAACAGCTAAAGGGGTAACAGCCTACCGGTAAGCATATTTACTTAGCTTGTTATAGAGTATTCCTGGCAGTACTTAGATAGGGCTATGATGTTATATAAAGTAGGAAAACTTCAGGAAGTTACACATTACCAAAGAGTTTCACTGGTGAAATAGTAAATATAGGGACCTAAATGTAAATTGTGAGAGAGGACAATAAACAGTAGAAGTACACACCAATTTGAGAGTACATCTGTACATCCAAGACGACAGAAGGAACAACATTCGGAGGCACTACTGTGACTGTGATTATGATCTCCAATCAAGCTCAGCTTAATTTTTACTGACACTACATGTTTGATTGTGATTCACAATCCAGAATGCCCTTAATGTTTATAGAGGAGATGGTCTCAAGCGTCAGGGAGAAGAGCTTATTTTCACACTATAATGTATTCAAAAATGGATCTCAAAGAGGTGCTAAATTTGGAGTTGACTACATGGGCTGTGGGTTCTTGCGCTTGTTAAAAGCAGACGCTCCTCCTTTTAATGTAATTAGCAACTTACAACAAAATATGTCATGTTGCCCAGGCTTTGAATTCCTACGGCTCGCACAAACCTGTCTGATTTCATAGTGTTTATCAGGCATAGATTGGCAGGTCACTTTCTTGTACAGTATTCTTTACAGAAGCAATTTCATGAACTCGCCTCTATGTATTTTAATAATACACTCACTGCTGTAGTCAAACATGCATATCTTAACTTCACATAAAAATGCTAAACATTATAGTAATGCGATTCATTACTCCAAATCTAAAACAGATCAAATATGCGAGGAGGCCCTCATTTGCCATCAGGTTAATTATCTGTGTTTCAGAGTCGCTGAAGCATTCACGTTTGGAGATTAATGAATTACGAGTCTTATTTACTCAAGCTGGTTTATTTCACAGCCATCAGAATTAAATGGCCCCGGGTCTAGCTAAACACTACAGTACACTACCAGAACAAAAGAGGCATTTTGGCAATAGCTAACCAATACCTGGCTTATATACTATTGTGGAATCAAACACAATGTGTTAAAAAATAAATACTGTGAACAAGTCAGATTTTGTCATGAAATGTGTTTGTTACAGAGAAGAACTACTTTGCTAGGGCTATAACAAAAGTTAGTTCACCGTTGTTGCTGCCCAGGTGGAAGTATCCATCAACGAGGGAGGCTCCATTGTTGAAATGCTGGGTCATATGATCCAGCCAGTTGGCCTCCACCCCTTTGACCCCCTGATCACAGAGCTGGACCCTCAGCGGCACCTTCACAGTGTAGTACTTCAGTGGGCCCTCCCGGTCTGTGGGCTGGTTGAACAGGGCTAACAGCTCCACACCTGAGAAGACAGAACAACTCAATACCCAAGCTTACACATTGTGCTACCATGAAATGTCACTCAACGGATGTGTAACGTGATGGATTTGATACAATGGTGATTTATAACACCTTACAGATGGAGGGAATGAATAACATTATAGAGTTGACCAATAACCTTGTGATAGAGGGATTTAATTATATTACAGTTGATCAATAATTCTTCACATTTCCACAAAGCCAAAAACGTGTTATTGAAATAGTTGTAAATGAATATGGACCAATGCATACATATTTGGATGGTCTTCAGGCAGCACCCATTCAAAGCTAGACCTGCATAATCTGGTATTTTTAATGCAAATATCTGCCATTTCCATGTGAACCAGATGGAAGGCCAGAATGTGACTCCCACACACACGAAGACTCACAAACACAGACAAGTACACACACACACACACACACACACACACACAGGAAGGGGACCATGGGCCATTTTCTCTGGTTTTCTGTCAGTCAGTCAATCAGTCACCCAGAACAATGAATCATTTATAACCATTTCCTTTCTTGCCCGTCTCACTGATGTGACAGCTGGCCACCAAATTCCCCAAATCTTGTAATTTTCCACTGTTGGAAGCTACAGAATCACAGCTAAATCACAATAATGCACCAGAACTCTATACATGTTAGAGAAAGTGCAAACATATTGCAAACCAGCCTAAGAAAATACAACAGAGATAATAAATAGAAATTAGGTTTTCATATAATGATAATGAGTTGCCTGTTCAAGGCCCTTGGTTTTGATTCTAAACCAGTTGCTCCAGTGTTCCACCAGATGACAGTAACCAGCAGATCAACGGTAATACATTTCCAATAACTGGCAAATTAATGGTAATGCATTTCCAACTATCCAGCAGATCAACAGTAATGCATTTCCAATAACCAGCAGGTCTATGGTAATGCATTTCCAATAACGAGTCGATTGACGGTAATGCATTTCCAACTATCCAGCAGATCAATGGTAATGCATTAACAATAACCTGCAGGTTGATGGTCTAGTATTAACAATAACCAGCAGGTCGATGGTAAAATATTAATAGCCAGCAGGTCGATGGTAAAATATTAACAATAACCAGCAGGTCGATGGTAAAGTCGATAGTAAAGTATTAACATTAACCAGCAGGTCGATGGTAAAATATTAACAATAATCAGCAGGTCGATGGTAAAGTATTAACAATAACCAGCAGGTTGATGTTTATTTTTTTGATATAAATAGACCTGAACATGATTTTTCTAAAAACTATTAAAATTCCAATCCAGAACTTTTAGAGACGTTTTCATGGCATGCCCTCCTTCACACGTGTTTGTTGTTGACATTCGTCAATCAAAGCCGTAGTGGTGTGGTGACCCAGTCAGTCAGAATGATGCAAATATACCATCAGTCCAGTCATTTTAAGCCAAAATGGGGGTCAACCTAGGACAAATTGCAACAGAAGCAAACTCAACTGATTTTGTATCCTCAATATGTCCTGAGTAAGGAAAAAAAAAGCCCCAAAGAATCCCATTAGGGGAAAGTTTCGAAAAAGCAAAACAACAAGCAAAAAAAACAATCTTCAACCTTTAGATATCACCATGAAAATTACTGAGTTGATTACTTACATTAAGACAAACAAAAAATGTATTACAAGTTTTTTGAAATTTTTTGGTAACATGAGCAAACAGTGCATAATAATGAAGCAAAAGAAAATAATAACGAAGCCTGCCCTCGCTGATGCCATCTGGAAACTTGTTGGGCCAGATGTTCCAGCAGAAAATGTGGTCAATGGGAGCCAGTACGTCTTGGATGGTGGAGCACTTCTTCAACGCATCCTATGGTCCCAGGGATCTACTTACAAAGACATATGCCACCAATACACAGAGTATGTAGTGAAGAAGTATGGCAAGGCTGTAGTGGTCTTTGATATCAAAGTAACAACACGAAGGATATGACACACCAGAGATGGTCAAAAGGGAGGACTGGCGCTACAGTGACATTTACAGCCGACATGATGCTCACAATGAAGAAGGAAGAGTTCTTGGCAAACAGGCAGAACAAACAGCAATTCCTTTCCATGCTAAGTGGAGCGCTACAGAAGACAAACTGAGACCTACCATGCCTCAGGAGATGCTGATCTGTTGATTGTGCAGAAAGCTGTGCAGTGTGCTACCATCAAGAGAACTGTGCTAACAGGGGATGACACAGATCTCTTAGTCCTTCTCTGCTACCATGCGAGCATGGATTCCCATGATCTGTTCCTCTGTAGTGAATCAAGGAAGAACACAAAAAAGCCTCACATGTGGAAAATCAAGGCTACATAAGAACGGCTCGGCCCAGACATATGTAAGCATATCTTGTTCTTACACGCAGTTCTGGGATGTGACACTACATCTCGCCTTCATGGGATCGGGAAGGGAGCATCGCTCAAGAAATTCAAAGAAAGTGACATGTTTCGAGAGCAAGCCAAGGTGTTCTATGAACATTCAGCTTCTACAGATGATGTAGCAGAAGCAGGAGAGAAAGCTATGGTGATTCTCTACAATAGAAGATCTACAGACACCCTGAATTCCCACCGATATCATCGGTTCTGTGAGAAGGTGGCATCCAGTTCTACTTACATTCAGCCACATGTCTTACCACCAACATCAGGAGCAGCAAAGTACCACAGCCTGCGAGTGTACTTACAAGTACAAGAATGGAAGGGATCAACATCTGGTACATTTCAATTTTACTGAAACTCTGATTTCTGCTATAGTTCTATGTTTATTGTGTCATTTTCTATCTTGTGTACTTCATTGCTACTGTGACAATATCAATATCTCCTGCATGGGGGTTAATAAAGTGTATTTTATCTTACAGATGGACTTTGTCCTATGGAGTGGGGATGGCACAAGCGTTGCGAGGGATTTGTGCCAATTAAGACAACCCTACCTCCTGCTCCTGAGAAGCTCATGAAGGTCATAAGGTGCAGCTGCCAGTCTGACTGCAGCACCCTGAGATGCAGTTGTAAAAAAAACAATATAGAATGCACCCCGGCCTGTGGACACTGCAGGGAGAAGAGCTGCACAAACTCAATGCAGATGGCCTGTGACGAGAATGAAGATGAGATTCTCCAGTGGTGCATTTTGTACGTAATTTGATTGTTTGATCCAGCCACTTTTTTATTTTACCTACCTTTTGTCTTCTGCATTCTCCTTACCCTTTCTCCTGTTCTTCCCTCAGACTCATCCCCCAGAAACAGTCCCATAGACCCAGCCCCAAACCCCATCTCTGCAATAATAATTAATAAAGGCTGGTTTAAAGTACTTCTTCTTGCCTCTATGTATTAATGCTCATGGGTAGCCTAAATGGGTTCCATTCAGACCTTAACATTAAGTCTTTTACTGTTATATGTCAACAAGATTCAACAAGACATTTTCACCTGGCTATACCCAATGTTTAGATCTGTTGTGGTATTTATGCAAATTAGCACATACGTAATTAGATTATGCACTGTTTGCCCATGTTAAAAAACAACTTCAAAAAACTTGTAATACATTTTTTGTTTGTCTGGATGTAAGTAATCAACTCAGTAATTTTCATGGTGATATCTAAAGGTTAAAATGTTTACCCTATTCACGTGAGAAAAAGAATGAATAGGCATATGAATAGGCTATATTTGGGTCTTTTTCGAAACTTTCCCCTAATGGGATTCTTCTGGGCTTTTTTTTTCCTTACTCAGGACATATTGAGGATAGAAAATCAGTTGAGTTTGCTTCTGTTGCAATTTGTCCTACCTTTTTTCATAAAATGACTGGACTACATATACCGCCTTATACCTTGTTAGCAGGTGGACGAAAGTTAACTAATTCAAGAGACGACTAAATATATTTACGGAATTAGTTGTTACTCATGAATATAATTTGGCTACCAAATGCTATGTAATTTTAGTCTGTGGAATCTAAAGATGGTTGGGATTGCAGAAAACGTCAAGTTAAGCAAATAGCATATAGCTGGCTAACTTAGCTGACTAGATTCTCTAGACATTTCCATCCAATAAACTCAATATAATGTGTTGATAAATGTTGGCTTCTAGTTCTGTTGCAGAGTTTTGCGTGTCTACCACACTGGTTGCTCCATATGCGGGCTCAGTCCTTTCTCCCACAAACAGCTTTAAGCCGACTTTAGATTAGAATGACACGCTCCTTCGAGCATTATGTAGCAACGCTCATGCTGTATCGGTCATAAAAACATCTGAATCAGAATCAGCTTTAGCTTTATTCGCCAGGTATGTGTACACATATGAGGAATTTGACTCTGGATTATACAGACTCAAGATGTGCTTACTCATAAAAGACTTAAACAAAGGACACTCAACAAGAGTCACCAACTGCAATATACAGTACACATAAATACACAAAATAAACCAAACAACAAAGTAAGACTGGTGAGACAGTAATGCAATGAGCAGGGTATAAAGGGTGCTGGAAATAAATATTATTGTGAAGGTATTATTATTTACATAATGACAGTGGATGTGATCTATATACAGGTGCTGGTCATATAATTAGAATATCATCAAAAAGTTGATTTATTTCAGTAATTCTATTCAAAAAGTGAAACTTGTATAATGTATACATTCATTCCACACAGATAGATATATTTCAAGTGTTTATTCCTTTTAATTTTGATGATTATAACTGACAACTAATGAAAACCCCAAATTCAGTATCTCAGAAAATTAGAATATTGTGAAAAGGTTCAATATTGAAGACACCTGGTGCCACACTCTAATCAGCTAATTAC
>JACXGI010007567.1:0-36861 GCA_016801175.1 Esox masquinongy
ACACACACACACACACACACACACACACACACACACACACACACACACACACACACACACACACACACACACACACACACACACACACACACACACACACACACACACACACACACACACACACACAATGTTTAAGCAGTGCCAGGTGCAATTTCCATTTCTGAAATCAACGCCATGTTATAGTAATGCAGATGTTTCACATGAGATCACTGCTTTACACTGATTTGTCACTGAGAAAAATATCATGTACTCAGCATCGGGGCATGCATGAACCGATCCTTTTCATTTAATGCTACATTGAGTCTTCCAGATAAACTGCATTGCTACAGCTACGTCCCCTATTCTCCCTAGCGGCAGCTACTGATAATGAGAAAGCAGCAATTCAGTAGGAGGCGCAAGTTTGTTTGTGTGCAAGTGCAGCCAAGCCATTTTGGTAGCAGACCTTAAGCATCTCCTCGTGGATGCTGTAGTGGCTGTAGGAGCTGAAGTAGGCCTCGTCCTCATCCTCCCGGAGGTCAGCAACAGCCCCCAAGGCCCCAGTGCACCGACCCATATCTGCATTCAACACTAAACCCTGGGCCAGCAGCCTAAAACATAACACAATAATATATTACAACAAAGATAAGGTTGAACCTAGGCCCTGACCATAGGTCAGTTTGGCATTTCTCTACCAGTGTTTAATGTTTTGATTGGCATATCTTTTATCCATAATGTATGGCAAAAACGGTATTACCCAGATTTATAGCAGCATGCCATCACACGTACAGTACAACCTTCTAACAGGACATAGTGGTCTATCTTCCACCCCTCCTCTCTAACCCCCGTTTGTGAAGCAGTGGAATTTTCCTTTCCTACTTCTCTCCCTCCTAACGTCTCCGTCCATCAAGGGAAAGAGGCCCCTGCAGTACTGAATTCACTGACTCCCTCTGCTGTTCACAGCTGGGAGGTGCAAGTAAGAGAACCGTGTCAAACTACAAACACAAGAAAGCCTGATTACATTCATTAAAAAAATGAAATTCTAGGAATGTACGGACATATGCGTCTGGGTTTATATACATTTGCATATTTGTTAATTAAACCAGCAGTCGTAGTAATATGAGTTGTAATATCTGGTAATGCGAATAGTAGTGGTTGTAGTAGAATTTCCACGGAGGGCGGTACAATTGGCCAGCACTGTTAGGGTTTCACAGGTTAGTAATTGTATATTGTCACCTTGCTTTGTTGCATTTAGTCATTGGATGTACTTTGAAAGACACATAACTAGACATGACTGTCCCACGGGGTGTTGCCGTGATTAAGCCAAATTCAAAGTAGGGGTGCACGATATATTGATTCAATACCTTTATCGCAATATCACATCGAAAATGTCACAGGAAGTATGAGATATTTAATTTATTTTGTGGAGAGATGCGTCCGTTGGCTGTGTGCCTTAGTTGTGTTTGATTTTGAGCCCGCTTGAAACCGCTATATAATGATCATGTTTCATTGGCCAGTTGTACTGTCACATCCAAGTGTGAGTGCACGGGTCCACTAGATGAACATACCCTATGGAGCACACCACGTGATGTGTGTGCATACTTCGACAGCGTGTGAGTGAAGAGAGAGATACAGACAGTGAAACGATCCAGAGGAGCGAAAGAAAGGACAGAAAAGTAAGGCGCAGGGAGACAACGAAACAACGGAGATTGAAGTGGAAACGTTAATGGCCAAAAAGTTACGTGATAGACTAACTGTAATTTTGATCGACGTCACAAAAAGCATTACAAAAGTATAATCCAAAATAAATAAGCATCTTGGGATGAAATGGAGTCAGGAGTTTAGAAGACTGCGCGATAAAGAATGAATGAATGTCCAGTATTAGCTATAGAGGCGATGCTTCTAAAATGCCTTTGCACTAGATTTGAGATTTAATCAATTTAAAAAAAATCTTAAATGATGTATGCTCTGCCAAGAAATACAATAGGCACCTATACATAGGTTGAAACACTGAACTCTTCTACCTAACAGCGTTCAGATTCATTTTGCAGTAGCCTACAAAGCTTTGTGTAGTTAGTTTGCAGTCTGTGTCCATGCGATCATTTGTTTCTATGTTTTCAAAATGATTTTGCCTTTAGTGTTGATTAGGTAACATGTCTAAAAAGCCAATACCTGTGATTGGCCCTGTTTGAGAGTTGACAAGCGTTCTTCTACTGCACAGACTAAACTTGGGGGCATATCCTAAGAAAAACTTTAGCACGCGTCTGGTCCTCTAAAAAGTTGCGACAGGGTTGGCAGGTCTACTGTACCACCAGTACAACTTGTTCTGTAGACATGGTCTTTATTTATTCATTCATGTTGTACCAGTCCAATATGACTATCAGTTGAAAAAAAACATTGTGTTGTTATAAAACGTGTTGTTTTCATATGTTATAAATCTATTTTGATGCGTTTTCCCATAACTTTTGTGTTTTTACGTATGTTTAATAATATCGAAATGAATATCAATATTGCAATATTCATGATCAATATTGCAATATCACATTTGGTCAATATCATGCAACCCTAATTCAAAGTAAAAGAAAAAACAAATCACAGAATTTAACAGCAACTCTAACAGTGGGTAACACTGACTTGAGTTTGTGCAGATCATCCATGGCTCTGGCTAGGGCCTCCTCTGAGTGCTGGGCCCGCTCTTCTGCAGCCTGGGCCCTCTGAAGCATAGCCACAGAGTCGTTGGCTCCACACTTGCGCACAGTTGAAGGGCTGGCTATTGTCCCCATCCCCTCACAGAGCTCCTCCAGATCTAGCAAAAATATGCAAAACACACAAAGACAATGACCACCTATTCCACTAACAGTACAATGCAAAACTGCCTCTCTGCCAAACAAGGATTGCTCCCAGACTCTTTTGCCTCAACTAGGGCTGTCAAAATGTTTCTAAAACTATATTTGAATGTGTCCATACTAGCGCGGACCCGATTCAGTCGACTAGTAGATTACTTGGCCAATAGGTTGTTGGTCAACTTAGACCTTTTTTAGTCGAGTAGTCAATCAAAGTCCTGCTTTTACCAGTCCATTGCTGAGGGCATGGGGATGGCGTAATCCATCTTTCAAAAAATCAATGTGCTACTGAAATTGTTTATGACTATATTATTATACTATTTAAGAAATCAACACTAATAAAAACACGAATAAAAAGCAATATTATTTTCTAACAAACGTGTTTGAATTGGTGCAGTATGTTAGGCCTAGGCTAACATTAAACAACCTCCTTCATTTCTCTGCATTCAAATTTTTTGCACACGTCACGTGAGCGCAATTGCATCCAAACATTTCTGTCATTATAGCACAGTTCCCCACTCGTCTGGCATTTCTGGTGCGTAAGTGGTCTCCATGTTGAACAGCAAGTGCATTTTCCCGCGGTGGATATCGGTTGCCGTCTTCGGTTCTGATATAATAGTCTGCAGTGTGCACCGTTTAATTGATGTGCGCTGCGGTTGTTGTTTTAGTTTGTACTTGGACTTCACTTTAAAAATAGTTAAAACATGGTTAGGGTGGCCAGACAACCCGGTATGCCTGGGATTGCCCCAGTTTCAACCCGACATACCTGTAAAACACTAAAATGTCCTGGTTTTCGACATTCACTACCAAATTGTTCTGGTTTTCAACACAATTAAAATAATAATACTGTAATGTTTCCACATACGAGTCGGAGCCAAACAAACAACTGCGTAGAACTGCTTAGCAAAGCAACAATTCTCATTGAAGCTCAATGGAGTGGAAAAACACACAGGACAGTGGATACAGTAACAAACGGGGCCAGACCACCCCCCCCCCCGCTCCACCAACCGCAGGCACACACGACGACCAACATTCTATGCATTCCTGTGGTTGGCAGAGAGCGGGGTGACTGGCAGGCAGACCCCACGAACCTAGAACTCCTGCCTTTACAGGGCCACTACAATACTATTCTTGTTTTCAGCCCTTTCATAATAATAATAATAATAATAATAGATTTACTTTAAAAGTGCCTTTCTAAAACTCAAGGCCACTGTATAAAAACATACATAGACAATGATCATGTTCTGTCCCACTCATTATTACCTAACTAACCCAATCAGAAAACAAAATGCACCACGCCTCTGAATTCAACACTGATTTGTCTGATGTTGTCAAGGCTGTTGCTATGAGTCTTGTTTTGTGGCTCAGTCTCACAGAAATCTATCAATACACTAACGGTTAGCTGTCATGCCGAAGAGAAAGCCTGTCTTTTCTAAAGCCGCTCAGAAGGCCTATCCTTTTTTCCGTGTATTAGCCAGCAACAAAAATGTGGCATTCTACACACACTGCAAGACTACATTTTCGGTCACGCATGGTGGCAAAAGTGACATAAAAGATCAAATTAAGACTGCAAAACATAAGCAGTGGCTACAGGCAGAAGTAGCACCGTTGCTAGCTACTTCAGCTGGGCTAATGCCAGTGACAGTGATCTGAAACGCGCAGCTCAGGAGGGGACATTTGCTAACGTCTGGTGAAACTTAACCAGAGCTTTCGATCCATGGACTATACATCTGGTCGAATTAAAAAATTCTACAATGATTGTTTTACATGCGCTTGCACCAGAGCCGAGGCAATTGTGAGGGGGTGAACGTCAAGACCCTCGACTTCACATTAATTCCGGGTGAGATGTCAGCAATTCTCTTCGATGAAGTCCAGCGCTCTGTGCGTTAAACCTGATGGACAAAGTTGTTGGATTTTGTGCGGACAACACCAATTTTGGAGGAAAGGCAAGGAGAGGGGAAAACAATGTGTTCTGTAAGATAAACAAGGTCATCACCAATGACCTTGTTGGACTAGGCAGGGCGCAGATAGTGCATAACGCAATACAGACCACAGCCGATAATCACCTGTGCGACATTGAGCTTCATTGTAAACGTTTTTGGATTCTTTCATATCTACACTGTCTGCACAGAAACGTTGAAAGAATTCTGTACCTTTGTAGACCTTAAGCACGCCACTCCTGGGAACGAGCAAAAACCCACTGGCTGTCACTTGGATCTACAGTCGAGAGGGTGCTGAAGCATTATCCAGCCCTACTGTCTTATTGCAGCACCCAGGAGAAAGCCCCCACTGTAATTATGCAGTTCCTCAAAGACCCTGTGTGTGAGGCCTGGATGTGGTTCATGCACAACCAACTGACGGTCTTCAATGACACCATAAAGGTGATGGAGAAACAGAAGGGCACTGCTGTTCATTCTGCTTCCTACCTCAACAAACACCAGAAGATGGTGGAGAGAAGGACCGTGCTCTTCACAGGCTTGACGGTGAGCTTTGTTTAATTACAATGTATACTGGTTTATACAGGCAAATGGCTGACAATTGGGAAATCAATAAGCCTATGTTTTAGTATAATTATGTTATAGGCTATCAATAAAATGTTGATTAATTTATTTGTTATTTTGCTATTATTATAGGTGAAGATCTCCTGACCAAAGTGAGATCTTTGATCAAAGAGGTGTTTCGCAATGTGCCTTCTACAACTGTTGAATGTCATGCCTACTGGAATGGGGAGCAACATACACTGAGCTAAAGGTCCTTTCCTGGACCCTGTTGAAGTGTTTTGCAGTGGGATGAGGTTGAATGCTCCCTACAGTTTGTAACCTCAAAGCTGCGACAGAACAACTTTGACGAAGCCCACTGTTCAAAGAAACAATGTCAGTGAAGCTGTATACCACTGAGGTCACGCGGTGGAACAGACTAAACAAGACTGGCATGAATGCCCCTGTGGAGTAGATCTTTTCCATCATGTATAAGACCTGTTCAGACAAGAGGAACCCTATAGGACTGACAACTCTGAAAGCACTACTCATTACAGGTTAAACGTTTATGATAGCTGCGCAGAGTTCCATGGAAGACTCCTGGGAAACAGCAATCTTCCATTCAAGTAAGTATTCTTCTAAAAGGAATCTTTCTTTAAAAGCTCTTTCTTGGTTTGTTATTAAGAAGGTGCAATAGTGGTTTCATGTTTTAATGTTTTAATCTTTGAGAACTCGCCATTTTTAAATTTTGATTGTTTGAAACAAGTGTGGAGGGCAGCATAAAACTGACCAGGACCAGCTAGTGCCATTGTGTTGTGATGGTGTTAGCTAAAAATTTTAAGTTATTTTAGTTGTTTACAGGCTATCTGAGGATATTTTTACGTTGTTTTGTTTAAAAAATAATAGCTGGCAGGGAATGTGTCACAGTCAGCCATTTGGCCAGCAGCTTGCGCTTGTGCACACTGACAAATACTCTATGTTTTGTTTTGAAAGGTATCTGACAGTAAATATGTTATATTACACCAGTACAATCCTTGTGTTTTGTGTTTACTAGTGTTAATATACACCTTTCAAATACACTATGTTTTGGTGGCTTTTTGGAGACCAGTGGTGAACCGTGACTATTGGAGCTAGGCTCTCAGTAGCAGAAAAAGAGCTGACGTCATACATACAGATGCCTGTGTACACATATCGGATGCCTGTGCATACAGAGCATGACTTGAGACCTTTCTTTTGCAGACCTATGTAGGAGAAGCAATTCTTTGATGACAGAGTCAAACGGTCCTAAGCCATGCCTCAGCTCTGGCTCAGAAGCAGCAAACGCACACAACCAGTGTCCGAAATTAACTTTTTGGCTTACCTGCCAAGGGGACTGGTAGATAAAAAAAATCCACCAGCCAAGCATATTTTTAACTAGCCAAAATAATAAATTGCCTTTTTGTGTCACACATATATTAATTTCAGTACATTTCATTGAAATAATAAGGTATTATGTTGAATACAATCTTTTTATTTCCGATGACAAATGAGTTGTTTCTGGTTTTATATTTAGCATACTGGCCACACACAGAACAACTCGTCACCACAGCCTCAGCATAATACTGTAGCCAGCCTCTTGAAACTCCTTTTCACCAAACCTTCATTTCTCACAAAACGTTATTTTTCTATGTGATGCTACAAACATGTTTTTATGTATTGCAATAACATCATCCCTTTACACCAGTCTCTCTTCCTTGTCAACTTTCTAAACATTATTTGACAATACTTTAACATCATTCCCTAATAATAGCCTAAGTACTTCCCCTCAATTAACCATTCTCGAAAACTGTTCATGAATCGCCTCCCAGATTTTTTAACACAATCCCTCTCCAAAGACAATGAGCAAAGGCAAATTAGCAACAATAACATAAAAAAATCTGTTTTTTTATATTAGAAAGGTTCTCTAGATCAACTTACTTAAGCTCTAACCATTTCTCAATGTGCTCCATCTTAGTATTATTGACCTTATATAATGTATTATTTAATTAGTAATTTGTTTCATTTATATTTTACACCAGTTTATCCTTTGAAAATGTACACAATACACATCGCAGACTTTTACTTTGAAGGAAAAATATAAAAATCTAAAGTGTTATTGTTGCTGCCGAATTGACTGAAATAGTATGACTCATAATCCCCATAAAACCTAGCGGCAAAATGCTAAACTGGCTAGTTTCCGGTTCTTTTGGTATTTTCCCCACTAATTTTTCCCATAGAGGATTTTTAGATCCAGTTCAAATAAGGTCTGTGTTTCACGTAGGATTACACCACCTCGCCATTTTGATAACTGAGTAAATATATATAAGACAAGGTGACTTATATCAATATATTTGCATAAATTTAGCCAAAAACGACAGACACCTAATCAGCCGCTAATGTGGCTCTCTCAATCAACTACACTTACATTCAACGTCATCACCATGTGCAGCCTGTGGTATCTGGAAACCACACCCATTTCCCACAGAGAAGAATCTAAACAGCAAGAATATAGTTTGATTGTTGAGCTTTTTTTTCCTCCAAATCAGCCTTTGTAGTTTCTCATTTTAATAATTGATTGGCTGAGCACAAGTTTCTTTTATTGTTTTTCTACCTCGGCGAGGGAAAGGCATTGCTGGAGCCATGTGTTAAGGTACAGTACTATAAAACGTGTGTTAGCTGCAAACAGCATGTATAATTTGTCGCAAAACGTTACGTAACTTTATTATTTACAAGATATTCATGATGTACAGTATGGAATTAGGTTTTCCAGCAGGCCATGAATATAGATATGAATATGCTACCTAGCACGCTATCATGTTTTGAGTTTTGGAAAACTTGGTTATGTACACTAACTTAGTTATGCAAACATTAGCTATGCTTGTATGCATAATTTCCTTTGTGGGCCAGTTAACTGGTCACGTCGAGAAATCGGACTACAAACGGAAAGATAACTAGCAAACCACTACAGTTGGCACTTGACGTTACAGGGAAGTTATTTTAGTTAGGCACTACTTTCAAAACTGGTGTAATTTTGTTGATGTATTTTTCCAGGTTATAATTACAATTTTCATATGTTATAGTAGTAAGTTTTTATTTTTTTTCCTTCAGCCCTGACTGCACATATCCTTTCCAGTAGCCATTTGTCTGTGCCCCAATTCACAGACTTACAACCCATCTAGCGCTTGTGAGCCAAGGACCCTTTTTAGCATTGAAGTAATTTCTTTTGCCCCAACAGAAATCCTTAATTGCTGGCCCTCAACCTCTCACTCTGCATGATGTGCAATATCGGGGTTGATGCGCTGTCCCACTGTTGCTAGCCATAGCCTCCTGCTGCTCTAAAGATATCACCATGCCAGCCAGGATGCCTGCAGGTCCCGGGTTCCCTTGGTTTTTAACAATGTGCGGTACAGACAGGGAGGGTACCAGTTGTTCTGGTACCCTCCCTGTATAATGTATATTTTATCTCAATCAATCAAAATGTTTTTATAAAGCCCTTTTGACATCAGCAGTTGTCACAAAGTGCTTTAACAAGACACCCAGCCTGAAACCCCAAGGAGCAAGCAACAACAATGTTGAAGCACAGTGGCTATGAAAAACTCCCTAAGAGGGGCCAAAATTTAAGAAGAAACCTAGTAGAGAGGAACCAGGCTCAGTGGGGTAACCAGTCCTCTTCTGGCTGTGCCGGGTGAACATTTTATGAGTACAGGTTGTAATAATTAGTAAATGCATTTGGGTTGTGTCCAGAGCCTACAAATCCTAAGCCAGGCCAGAAGCATGACCAGATGGAAAAGGACAGGGACAAGCGGGTGGAAGGGGGGGTGGTTATCAGACTGGCAGCTGGAATCATCAGGTATCGTCTTGATCTGCAACACAGCCAGGAGGACTTTGGACAGTGCCAGCAACCAGTCTTTAGAGCCTGGTACTCGGGAGGTGTCGGCCAAGACCTCATGTCCTCCTCTGTTTGAACGGAGCAGGAGACAAGAAAATTTAGAGAGTGCATTCCTTAGGTATACAAGGTTTTACAACGAAGAAGGAGAACTGACCCTACTCCCCCCGGCACATTAATATTGCAGTGTAAAACCTTGGGGCTGAGACAGGGGGGTTCAGTGACACTGTGGCCCTATCCGGGGGAGGCCCAGGACAGGGCCCAATAGGCAGGAAGTCAATCCACCCACATTGCCAAGCATCAACCAAACGGACACCAACCAACCACAACCACCCTGAAATGAGGGCCAAGTATTGCCAGCAGAGTTCACCCCTTCTTGAGGAGGCTGAAGAAGGCCTGCCTGTCTTCCATGATCCTTGTGAACTTTTACCACTGCACAATCGAGAGCATTCTGGCTAACTGCGCCACAGTGTGGTTTGGAGGTTGCTCCGTAGCTGATCGAAAGGCCCTGCAACGGGAGGTGAAACCACCCAGCACATTACGCCCCAGCTCCCAGCCATTGTAGACGTCCAGCGCAAGCGGTGTCTGCGCAGGGCGAGCAGCATCACCAGGGACCCTTCACATCCACACCACAAACTTTTTGCCCCCCTCCCATCTGGCAGGGGGTACAGGTCTCTCCGTTCTCACACCAGCAGGCTCAGGATCAGTTTCTTTCCATCTACTGTAACCCTGCTGATATCTGCAACTCATGACTAAACATAACCACTGTACTACTGGAGTCTATCAGTGCCTTACAAAGTGTGATAAGGAGGTTTTCAGTTGTCTATAGGTACGTGTCATTGCTGCTATTCCTGTATTTCATTTGCACATGCCAACTTGCACCTTAAATAGCCTTCATTGCACATTTGGAACTGCCACTGTACTTGCATTTTCAATTGTTACATAAACATGTCTACCTCGAGAACCTCATTTCTGCTATCCCTGCATTTCAGTTGCACATTGCACATGTTCTGTAAAACAAAAAAGAAACCTCTAAATCTTCCATGTATTAATACCTACCAGGGAAATGTGATTGAGGCAGTAACTTCATACAAATATCTTGGAATTCTAATTGATGATGACTTGTCCTTCAAATTTCATGTACTGCAACTTGTAAAAAAAACTTAAGTTGAAGTTGGGATTCTATTTTAGGAACAAGGCTTGTTTCTCTTTTAAAGCCAGACAAAAACTTATTTCAGGAACCTTTATGCCTATACTGGACTATGGTGATATTTTATATATGAATGCCTCTGCTCAGTGTTTGAGATCTATTGATACCATGGAGCATTGAGATTTATTCTAATTTGTCAAGCAGTTACACACCACTGCACCTTATATGCTGGAGTTGGATGGCCTTCCCTAGAATCCCATAGACTTAGTCACCAGTATACCTTTGTTGACAACGCCGTTCTGGGATTATTACCTTCATATTTATCTTCCTTTATCCGTAAAAAAAGTGGTAAATACTGTCTCCACTCACATGATGTTATTTTGCTTACTGTACCAATGGTCAGAACAGATTTTGGGCAAAGTGCCTTCATGTACTCTGCCCCAACAGCTTGGGACACCTTTCAAAATCGTTTAGAACTAAAAGAACTTCTCTTGGCATTTTTAAATCATTGATGATGGACTTGGAAGCTGATTCCCTTACATGTCAATGTTTTTAATTATGTTGTATCAACATCTGTGGAATTACAGTGGATATAAAATGTCTACACACCCCTTAAAATGCCAGGTTCTTGTGATGTAAAAGAATGAGACAAAGATAAATCATGTCAGAATTTTTTCCACCTTTAATGTGACCTATAACGTGAACAATTCAATTGAAAAACAAACTAAAATCTTTGAGGGGGAAAAATAAAAACTCACAATAACCTGGTTGCATGTGTGCACACCCTTAAACTAATACTTTGTTGAAGCACCTTTTGATTTTATTACAGCACTCAGTCTTTTTGGGTAGGAGTCTATTAGCATGGCACATCTTGACGTGGCAATATTTGCCCACTCTTCTTTGCAAAAGTGCTCCAAATCTGTCAGATTGCGAGGACATCTGTGCACAGCCCTCTTCAGATCACCCCACAGATGTTCAATTGGATTCAGGTCTGGGCTCTGGCTGGGCCATCCCAAAACATTAATCTTCTTCTGGTGAAGTCATGCTTTTGTGGATTTGGATGTGTGCTTTGGGTCGCTGTCGTGCTGAAAGGTGAACTTCATCTTCAGCTTTCTAACGGACGCTTTAAGGTTTTGTGCCAAATTGCCTGGTGTTTGGAACTGTTCATAATTCCCTCCACCCTGACAAAGGCCCCGGTTCCAGCTGAAGAAAAACAGCCCCAAAGCATGATGCTGCCACCACCATGCTTCACTGTGGGTATGGTGTTCTTTGGGTGATATGCAGTGTTGTTTTTGCGTCAAACATACCTTTTGGAATTATGGCAAAAAAGTTCACCCTTGGTTTCATCAGACCATAACATTTTCCCACGTGCTTTTGGGGGACTTGATGTTTGTTTTTGCAAACTTCAGCCGGGCTTGGATGTTTTTCTTTGTAAGAAAAGGCTTCCGTCTTGCCACCCTACCCCATAGCCTATTCATATGAAGAATACGGGAGATTGTTGTCACATGTAGCACACAGGCAGTACTTGCCAGAAATTCCTGCAGTTCCTTTAATGTTGCTGTAGGCCTCTTGGAAGCCTCCCTGACCAGTTTTCTTCTCGTCTTTTCATCAATTTTGGAGGGACGTCCAGTTCTTGGTAATGTCTCTGTTGTGCCATATTTTCTCCACTTGATGATGACTGTCTTCACTGTGTTCCATGGATATCTAATGCTTTGGAAATTCTTTTGTACCCTTCCCCTGACTGATATCTTTCAACAATGAGATCCCTCTGATGCTTTGGAAGCTCTCTGCAGACCATGGCTTTTGCTCTGAGATACAACTAAGAAAATGTCAGGAAAATCCTACTAGAACAGCTGAACTTTATTTGTGATTAATCAGAGTCACTTTAAATGATGGCAGGTGTGTAATGACTTCTATTTAACATGAGTTTGAATGTGATTGGTTAATTCTGAACAAAGCCACATCCCCAGTTATAAGAGGGTGTGCACACACCCACAACCAGGTTATTGTAAGGTTTTTATTTTTCATTTTACCCCCTCAAAGATTTCAGTTTCTTTTTCAATTGAATTGTTCACATTATAGGTCACATTAAAAGTGGAAAAATGTCTGACATTATTTATCTTTGTCTCATTCTTTTACATCACAAAAACCTGGCATTTTCACAGGGGTGTGTAGACTTTTTATAACCACTGTATACATCCCACTTCTACATACATTTCCTTAATTCATGTACATTTTTGTCCTCTATTTGCACTTCTGGTTAGACGCAAACTGCATTTCGTTGTACTGTACTTGTTCAATGACAAAGTTGAATCTAATCTAATAACAGGCCTATTAATTGCCACTGATATTGAATGCCAATTGATGCTCAATATTATTGATTTAATGTTTTTAACTTAATACTTTTGCACGGTTAACAAAACATCTAAAAATAGTCATCAAACACTATTGGAAATTGTAAATAAATGTTATACATAGCTTTTTGCCTTTGGATATTGTAATGTGCAATATATGGTTAAAATTGGCATTTGATTAAGTTGCAATAAAATAGAATCATTCTGCTCAATATTTTTTTCCAAATGTATTTGTCTGACTCTAGTCAATATGTTCACATAAATATCGGACCAAACATAGATTTTTGAGTCAGAATATACAGATTTCCCTTAAGGGGGGTGTTTTCCCCCAAGTTACCTTACCCGCCAAATGTAAAATCTACCCACATTTGCTGCTTGGCGGGTGTTAATTTTCGGACCCTGCACACGACGGTTGCAAATATACCTTTGTATTTACCTTTGTTTTTACCACAAAACCAGTCATCTAAATTGCAGTGGTTCTTAAAGGTGGGGGTGACGACCCCCCGGGGGGGTCACCAGTTGATTTTGGGGGGTCACAAGATTATTTCTAGAATAAATTTAAATTAAAAAGTGAAATTTTAATAAACCTGAAATCTGCTATAATGTATATGAGGGAATACAACTAGAATAGGCTAAATAACATCAGATAATTATATTTTTATATGTCGCCATCTCAGAACGAAAACTGGTTGGTTGAATGTTGCGCGGGTTAACAGTAGCCTATCTACGGAGCCACACTTAAACAGTACCTGCAGTGCGCACACTTTTAGTTAGTTAGCAAATAAACATAGCCCACGACATGAATCGGAGGCTAATCCATAGCTCTACAAACGAGACGACATTACATGACAACAGCCTCTAACAGCTGATGAAAGCATTCCTTCAGAAAGGTTTATGTGAAAAAACAAATGTTCTGTCACAATGAAAATAGAAAATTAGAGAATCCCAGTTGATTGTGGATTGGGTATATACACCATTTTAATTTTATTAAATGTCAATTGCGGGTTTTAAGGTTGACAGATGTGTCAAGGGCTTACGACGAGACCAGTGAAAAATCTCAAGTGACGAGAAAAAATCATTATCGCCCCAGTCCATGCAAAATATTTTGAATAATATCTCCATTAAAATTTACATTTGTGCTGATAAGACTGCACACCCTGGCAGAAATTGTGAAATTTTGGCATTGATTTTGAAAATTACCCTAACCCTGCATAACATGGTAATGGAACTCTATAAAGATGGAAAAGGATATAAAAAGATATCAAAAGCCTTGCAAATGCCAGTCAGTACTGTTCAATTACTTATTAAGAAGTGGAAAATTCAGGGATGTCTTGATACCAAGCCACGGTCAGGTAGACCAAGAAAGATATCAGCCAAAACTGCCAGAAGAATTGTTCAGGGTACAAAGAAAAACCCACAGGTAACCTCAGGAGAAATACAGGCTGCTCTGGAAAAAGACAGTGTGGTTGCATCAAGGAGCACAATACGACGATACAAAAATGAGCTGCATGGTCAAGTTGCCAGAAAGAAGACTTTACTGGTCCAATGCCAAAAGCCTGGTTACAATATGCCCGACAACACCTTGACACACCTCACAGCTTCTAGGACACCGTAATGTGGAGTGACGAGACCAAAATAGAGCTTTGAGGTCACAACTTTAAGCACTATGTTTGGAGAGGGGTCAACAAGGCCTATAGTGAACAGAATACATGCTTCACCCCACTGTGAAGCATGGTGGTGGCTCACTGATGTTTTGGGGGTGTGTGAGCTCTATAGGCACAGGAATCTTGTTAAAATTGATGGCAAGATGAATGCAGCATGTTATCAGAAAATACTGGCAGACAATTTACATTCTATTGCACGAAAGCTGCGCATGGGACGCTCTTGGACATTCCAGCACGACAATGACCCTAACCACAAGGCCAAGTTGACCCTCCAGTGGTTACAGCAGAAAAAGGTGAAGGTTCTTGAGTGGCCATCACAGTCTCCTGACCTTAATATCATCGAGCCACTCTGGGGAGATCTCAAACGTGCGGTTCATGCAAGACGACCAAAGACTTTGCATGACCTGGAGGCATTTTGCCAAGACGAATGGGCAGCCATACCACCTGCAAGAATTCGGGGCCTCATAGACAACTATTACAAAAGACTGCACACTGTCATTGATGCTAAAAGGGGGCAATATACAGTATTAAGAACTAAGGGTATGCAGACTTTTGAACAGGGGTCAGTTCATTTTTTGCCGGACCGCGTAAGCGGAGCCAGCTAAGAAGAGCGAATGTCTCTTACTGAGTGAGTGAGTGACAGACTGACTGACTACCCCTCGTTAAATAGCGTAGTGGTTAGAGAAGTAGACTTGTGAACTATAGGTCCCAAGTTCGTATCTCCTCGCAGGCGAAGCAAAGTACGCATTATGAATTATTCCGTACAAACGAAAACTTCGCTGGCTAAAACCGTTAGTATCTACATTTACTATAAACTGTATACAGTTATATTGCGACTGTTTCTGGCATGGAATAGTTCATCTTCAGTCTCGCTAGCAATTGCTCAATTCTTATGATTATTCCTAGTTGGTTAGTTGGTAAACGCAAAACATAGTCGCTATTTGTGGTGGAGGTAAACTTAGTAAGAAACGTTAGTCAGTTTAACTGTATCAATGTCATTCATGAATGGCCAATTAACTATTAAAACGGCCAGTGGCAAAAGAGGATTTTGCCACTGGCTGACAACTGGCAAATCTGACAACTTTCACGTGGGCGACCCGGGTTCGAATCTCGAGATGGCAACTCTTTCTACTGCGGGCCGGCTGAACTAGGCTTGCCTGGTTTCTTGTTTCTTTGTTTTGTTTTATGATTGTGCCAATCTGTTATGACCTACAGTTGAATGTGAATCCCATAAGAAAAGAGATATGTTTTTTGCCTGCTCACTCATTTTTTCTTAACAAATGGTATATATATTACAAACTCTCCAAGGGTTTGCCAACTTCTGTCTATCCTGAACAAATCCTTAGACATAATTTGAAAATCCACGAGAAAGTCACAATATAACAGTAAACAGTTTCATTTTAGGCTTCTATATAACATAGCTATTGCAGGTTGTAGCCAGCGAAGTTTTTGTCTATCCTGAACAAATCTCTTTTGCCACTGGCCGTTTTAACAGCTAATTAGACATTCGTGAATGACATTGATACAGTATCTATCAATATAGGTGACAAAAGTGATGGCCATTCGAGGCTTCATTACCGTTCTTCTAGCAGCAGGATATTATGCTAGCAGCGCTAACTCAGAATTTCTTTTTCAAAATAAAAGCCATCATTGAACTATATAAAGGTAATATAATCAACAATCTAGTCTGTACATTTTATGTTTAATGTCCGTTCCAATGTTATTCTTGTCTGTTCTTTTGCAAAGACTAGATTGTTAACTATATTGCCTTATAAATTTCAATGATGGCTTTTATTGTGATAAAGAAAATGTGAGTGCTGCCAGCAAAATATCCTGCTGCTAGGTGACGATAACTGACTTTTTGGTCAAGTGAAAAGACGAGAGAATCGTGTAGCCAGCGAAGTGTTTGTCTATCCTAAACAAATCCTAATATCAACCAGAACTGCTTTATTTTAGGCTTCCAATTACGTAGCTACAGAAGGTTGTACCTAGTGAAGCTTTTGTCTGTCCTGAACACATCCTGAGGCATAATATGTTCATCAGTGACGGGAGGCGAACGCGAGACCTGTTTGTCTGAAGTCCGCGTCTCTAACCACTACGCTATTTAACAAGGTGTAGTCTGTCAGTCGGGCACTCACTCACTAAGAGACACTCGCGCTTCTAGGCCGCTTACGCGGTCCGGCAAAAAACCTATTAGAATTTATTACCACAAGGCTTCTATTAAACTTTTAGGTCAGTCCTGGACCCAGCAGAAAAGGCAGAAGATTTCATTCTAAAAATAGAAGGTAACCTGGTTGTCTGTTGCTACTACAGATGTCGCTAATCTAATTCCAGCTCCAAGGCGGCGGCCCGTGACGGGGCATGCCTCGTTATACTGCAATATACTGTGGCACGTTACAGTGCCATGCGGCATGGACAAAAACATACAATTAAAAATAAGAATGGCCACCAGGGGGCATCTGTAAGATCTTCGACACCCGCCGGAAACTACTGTTATTGAAGCGTTTACTGCTTTTAAATCAAGCCTGTGTCTGTTTTTATATGGCCATAATAAAACATTCAAAATCTGCGGAATACTGTCTACTATAATCCTATTCATGGATTGCTATGTTTCTGTTTGATTCTATGAACTCCCAACTGTCACACAACTTCTGACATTACTGAATCATAATATAGATGTCAGATTTTTGTAAAGTAGCCTAATAATGTTCATTCCCACCACATTTATTTGTGAAAGTACCATATGCCACAGTAGACCCAAACGAAAATATAGTTTGTTTATATACAGTGAGGGAAACAAGTATTTGAAAAGTATGCCCTGCTGATTTTGCCCACTGACAAAGAAATGATCAGTCTATAATTTTAATGGTAGGTTTATTTGAACAGTGAGAGACAGAATAACAACAAAAGAATCCAGTAAAACGCATGTCAAAAATGTTATAAATTGATTTGCATTTTAATGAGTGAAACAAGTATTCGACCCCTCTGCAAAACATGACTTAGTACTTGGTGGCAAAACTCTTGTTGGCAATCACAGACATCAGACGTTTCTAGTAGTTGGCCACCAGGTTCGCACACATCTCAGGAGGGATTTTGTCCCACTCCTCTTTGCAGATCATCTCCAAGTCATGAAGGTTTCGAGGCTGACGTTTGGCAACACGAACCTTCAGCTCCCCGCACAGATTTTCTATGGGATTAAGGTCTGGAGACTGGCTAGGCCACTCCAGGACCTTAATGTGCTTCTTCTCGAGCCAATCCTTTGTTGCCTTGGCCATGTGTTTTGGGTCACTTTCATGCTGGAATACCCATCCACGACCCATTTTCAATGCCCTGGCTGAGGGAAGGAGGTTCTCACCCAAGATTTGATCTTGCATGGAGCCCCAGACCGAGGGAGATTGACAGTTCTTTTGTGTTTCTTCCATTTGCGAATAATCGCACCAACTGTTGTCACCTTCTCACCAAGCTGCTTGGCGATGGTCTTGTAGCCCATTCCAGCCGTGTAAGTCTACAATCTTGTCCCTGACATCCTTGGACAGCTCTTTGGTCTTGGCCATGGTGGAGAGTTTGGAATCTGATTGATTGATTACTTCTGTGGACAGGTGTCTTTTATACAGGTAATGAGCTGAGATTAGGAGCACTCCCTTTAAGAGTGTGCTCCTAATCTCAGCTCATTACCTGTATAAAAGACACCTGGAAGCCAGAAATCTTTCTGACTGAGAGGGGATGAAATACTTATTTCACTCAGTAAAAAGCAAATCAATTTATAACATTTTTGACATGCGTTTTACTGGATTTTTTTGTTGTTATTCTGTCTCTCACTGTTCAAATAAACCTACCATTAAAATTATACACTGATCATTTCTTTGTCAGTGGGCAAACGTACAAAATCAGCAGGGGATCAAATAATTTTTTCCCCTCACTGTACCAACATCTAAACGTTCCCCTATGTCAATCCCTATCCCATTTACAGTAGCTGACTTGCAGACGCATGGTTGGACCGTGGTGACGGCACAAATGGCCACAACAGATAAGGACTGTTATACCCTGTCAGACACTCCTGACCAGCCAAGTAAGGTCAAATTAAATTTGGTCTATATGGTGATAGTAGAATTTAACAATCACCATCGTCCTATGGAGTGAATATATCCACATTATTTAGGTTAACCTACAATGAGCAGATAGGAACACGTGGCTATACTGTAAGGATACAAATGTCCCTGGTGCAGACTGATTGTCGCACTAAGGAGGATGAAGCCAGATCAGGTATAACCTGTAATCCCATACCTTCAGGGTTTTCTGATCGTATTGATGCGGTGGTTAACTATATCCCATGGGAAACATTAACATAGATTCAATGACCATTACTTTTCATGATTGTTCCACTCCTGCCATACCAGAGAAGCTCCGCTTGCATGGTTGTGCCCAGACCTGGTCACCAATACCTGTTCAATACCTGTTCATGAATTGCATAACATCTCGCTCTCGACACTTCTGGAGCCACAAGGAGTTTAGGACATAGTGATTGTCCCGCGATGACTCAAACCAACTTCATGGCTCTAGGAGCTTTGCCAGAGCAGGTCTATATATTGTGTGGTGGGAAAGCATACAGTTGCATTCCTATAGACACTATGCTATATGGCATACTTGGTCCCTTTGATTAGGCGAGCAGACCAGGGGGAAATGGCAGCCTTATACCAACCCCAATCTCGCCATAAGCAAACACTTACTAAAACGTATATTCAGTGTATTGATCCCAGGATATGGCACATAAACCCCACAGGAAGAGATAACTGCTCTGTCCACAGTGTTGGAGAAACACATGAATTTAACAGCAGACAATCTCACCAATAGGCAAAGAGCTCTGTGAAACTTGTTCCGTTGTCTTACAAAAGAGAATGGCGTTAGATATGATTTTGGCCTCCCAAGGCGGTGTCTGCAAGGTAGTTGGGTCAGAATGCTGTACTTTTATTTCTGATGCATCAGACAAAGTCATTAACTTGGTGCATGAAACTAATTAAGGAATTGCAGAGCTCAACAAAGTCCATGGATAGGATCCATTCTCAGGGTTATTGTCTATGGTTGGTCGCTGGGGAATGCCAATATTCAGGATGTTAATTGCTGTATTTGCTGTTATTGCCTTTTTTTACTTGTTTGTTGTATGTTACCATGTTTAATAAAAGCGTGTGCTTCTAGGGTTACAGCACAGGTACTGGTCCAGACATGCCAACGATGACCCAGAACCAGGCATTCCAGACATGTTTCCTTTCCCTACTTACTGGAATGATGATATCATGGACGACCACAATGTTTAGAGTATTGATATTAAGTGGCCTGAGGCCCGTTAATTTGATTATATTTGATTTGAGTAAATTGTTCAAGGATTGACACCAAGGGTTGTTCTGGTGTCAACAGGGAGGATTGTTCTAAAAATTTGTTGAACTAATGTATTAGGTGACTTCTACAGATGCGTATGGGAGTAGAGAATTGCTGGTTTAGTATTGGGCTAATTAGAAAGGCACCAAACATGTATTTTGCCAAGTAGGAAGAATGCAAGATATGTTAGTAGTGTCGTAAGTAAGAGGGGGACAAGACATGGGTGGACAATTGAAGTCAAGAGGTATTTGTAAAATGCAGGTGGGTAACCTGCATTTGGGTGTAAACCTTGGGCGGAGAGAGAAACTGATAAGAGGAATAAACCTAACTGGTTTAAACCAGATTAACATGTATTGATGAAATCTCAGTTATTTTGTGAGATGTTGTAACACTTTCTTACCTATACAAAAAGGAGGTTTTTTGAACTGTTCTTCAGACAGACTGATCTTGTGTTAGTGTCTTTGTCTCTATTTGCAAATAATATATAATATTGCTCTTAAACTGTAATTGTGTTTAAGAGCAATTTGATCTCTGTCTTTGTGAGAAAGTCTACTTGTTCGTGACGTCACCCTAGGTTCTTGGCGTTGCACAAGAGTTAGCTATTTCAGCGGTAGAGGAGAGCGGAGTCAAAACGCCCAGATCACGTCTTTTTGTTTAGTTCATTACCCGTGCGTGAATGCAAACATGAGTATTCCAACTAAATATTAAGTAATGATATTCGTCATGTCATATCGTCGTCATAATTTTTAGACTGTTCTTCATAGCACCCTATATTTGTTGCCCTTTCAGGGAAATCACGTTTCTCCATGTTGGGTGGGCTCTACAGTTTGCTTTCTTCAGTAAGTTTCCTTTTCGCAATTTACGTCAACATGATGTAGCTAACTCTGTTTTGTATTTCAGGAAATAATACAATAATATTGTTTGGACTGAAACGTTAATTAAAATGACAGTAAAGGAAACCCTTCATTTAGTGAAATGATGTTATTCAGTACAATCATTTGTATTAGCATACTAATGTACCAAGTTTCTGTTATGTGTAGATATACCACGGGCTCAGCTACATCAAAATGACACTATTAAAATAACCAGTACAACTTAAAACTGGCTATTATGTATAGGAAGACTAAATTGGATTATGGAATAAACAGCTGTCAAAAGGATAATTCTTCCTCCCTGTGATTCTCTAACCAGAACTGCAACTACCCATATCCTGCCTACTCAACCAGTCTACTCTATTACCTGAGGCCAGCCTCTTTGTCTTACCTTCCGTAATAACAGTTCTATTCGATGGAATTGCCATCACACTGTGCAGGCACACAGAACAACAAATTCTAACCAGTCGGAAAACATCAACGATGCGGTGTAGAGCAAACTGCGAAAAAATAGTGCGGAGGAAGGCTTGCTATTAGGGAGATGAAGAGCGTCGATTAAGAAAAGGAACTCAGAGGACAATGAGATAGAGACTAGGGGTGATGAAAAATAAATGGTCTTTTGTTGTTTGGGAATATTTTGGGTTCCAGAGAGATGTCCCAATGTAATGTAGGCCTAATATTAAAAACCAGTAAGACGGTGGTTATACAACAACACACAACATCATAACAAATCCATGAAAACAATGCATGGCACAGAAGACTCACCTGGGGGGGGGGTTGGGGGGGCTTAGCCCCGAATGTATTGTGATCCTAACAACGCCCCTGATCAAGGATATCGTTTTTATTTTGTTTCACTAATAATTAATTACTGTGATACCTTTGATGAATTACAGGAAGCGGGATCATCTTTATGGTTCTATAAAAGAATCAGCGAAATTTCATATAGGCTTATTCAGACAGATTGTTTCATATTTTGTTTCCTAATAAAAAATAATTTCAAGAATAAGATTGCAATACAAAGTTTAGAGGTAAAACAGATTTTGTCCCACTGCATGTGATCAACACTGAAAATAATATTTTAGATAGGCTAGCTGAAAGTCTGTATTGATTAGCAAAACGTACTGTTGCTTCCCAGTACATTTACATTTTGAACTTGAAAGGATTTACTTCTTCAACCACTAGAAAACGGCTGGTAATGGGGGTGGTGGATAGTAGGGAAACGTTTGCTATTATTTACAGAAGAGAGCTGGCTTCAGATGAGCAAGTTACGTTCAAAGCATCAAACTCAACCGAACATGCTGCCAAATGAACACGAATCTATGGCCCAATGACGTGACGTGCAATTTTGATGTCCAAATCCCTTTATGAAGTAAAAATAGGGAAATCTTTTAGAAAAAACATTTTATTGAATCTATTAATCGCTGTTTATCAAATCATATGAACATGTATTGAGGGTATTATACAGTTTAAGCATTATTAGACATTGTCACAAAATGTCATACCGGATAACTGTCTCATGGTGAAATGCAAAACAGTTAAAACAAAAAAACAAAATACGGTTAAAAATTGAATAAACCCTAAAATCTCTGCCACAGTCATTATTGTGTTGACAAAAATATATTCAAATATTACAAAGAATATGACATCCAGTTGATTGCTATTTCTATAAAATTTGTAAGGAGTTTAAGATGCGATGACACGGTTGACGAAAAAAGAAATCAGAGAAAAATATTGACTGATATATTGATTTATTTGGGGGGGCGAAATAATATTAAATAGGCCTAGCGACGTCTCTGGGTCTATAAAAATAGACAAACTTCGAAACTCACAAACTGAAAACCTTTAGAGACAATTTACCTGTTTTATTAACACCATATTCCTACTTAATCTGCCAAAACCACACAAGCAGGGCAGGCATTAATCTGTACCCAGGCGCTGATCACCCTTCATCGAATGACATCAAGGGATGAATGGGCGATACTCCCAGATAAAAGATCAGAGCTCAGGGTGAATTGGAATCAATTTAAAAATTAGGATGAAGAGGTGTAATGATGAAAAATATGTCAGCAGCATGTCGCAAATCATTTATTTAAATGATTCCATATTTTAATACAAAAAAATATTATGCATTATTTTATTTTTTTTTCAAAATTTTTGCCCACCCAAGCACAGTTTGCACAGTCGCTAAATTCTCAGGTCAACCCAAGTCGGGTTTCCCACAATACTGAATAAAAATAATTGCTATTCATGATTCAGTGAACTCTACAACTGATTGTATCAAGCGTTTGAAAACGTACCAAAGGAACAGTATGGGAGATGGGTGAAACCACAACTCCCTTGCTGGCCATCAACTCCAAAAGAACAAAAGCCTTGGATACCAAGAAAATAATGAGTTCGCTGTGAACCACAAAAACAGGCGTATTGTCCTTCTAGGAATAAAACAACTGGGAAAAGAACTGGCTATATAATTGCGTTATTATTCTTTAGCCTTTCAGTGTTTGTGCATTGAATTAGTTGGAAAAATGCCGAGCGCTTAATATTTGAAAGCACCTTATTTGCAATGCAGCGCACTGAAGTAATATATATTTTGTTTAGTTTTGGCTGCATGATAAGGCTTATTTTGTTTAACTGAATTCCAAAACAGTACATGTAGGCCTACTATTTTATGTTATACATGCTATTGACATACGTTAGCCTACTGTAACCACACGCAGAGAGGGTGTGTGTGTGTTAAGGTTGGATGATTGTGCCACATAGCGATCCTCGATTATGGTTCAAATTAAAGGCCTACTTGAAGTTCAGTAGCAGTTGTTTTGATGTACCTTTTAAAATATATCAGGAGGGAGAGAGGGAGAGAGAGAGCTACAATATTTTATTTTTTTCGTTATCATATTGATGTGTCTCTCTTATGGCTGCACATGTATTTCCATGGAAATTTACATTTATTTGGAAAGTAATAAATACAGCCCCGCAAAAAATTAAGAGACCACTGCACCTTTTTCTTTCCTTTAAAAAAAAGTCGAAAAGGAAGGTTTTGAGTGAGGAACAGAAGGGTTAAAATTAAGAGACCACTGCAAATTGAACGCTTCTGTTCCTCACTCAAAACTTTCCTTTTCAACTTTTTTGGAAAGGAAAGAAAAAGGTGCCAGTGGTCTCTTAAATTTTTCCGGAGCTGTATTTATTACTTTCCAAATAAACGTTCTATTAACCTTTTTCTTATAACGTTCTATAAGAAAAAGGTGCAGTGGTCTCTTAATTTTTTCAGGAGCTGTATATATATTTTGAAAAACATTTGTGACTTGTGTAAATGTAACATACTATTACTCTGAATATCAAATATAGTGAAGAGCATAATATGACTTTTTTATGACTCAAAACTCAAAGTTTAGGACTTGAGACTTGATTTGGGACTTGACTCAGACTTCCCTGACTTGACTAGGTACTTGACTTCGGACTTGAATGGTAAGAATTGAGACTTACTTGTGACTTGTAAAACAATGACTTGGTCCCACCTCTGGTTCTCACCCAAGGGAGGGAAGGTGATGAATTTACATTGGTGTCAAGGTATTCATTGGGAAGAGATGGTCCCATATTTTTTCAAACAAGATTTTATAAAGGTAAAAGTTTTGAAGATACAAGTCCTCTACTGCCCTAGATGAACCTGTCTGGTGTAAACATTTTAAATAAACCAGCAGTTTGGTTACCCTTCATCTGCACATGATTAAATTTAAGCCAATTAAATGAACAGTTAACATGCAAATACCATACCAATCTGCAGTAAGGGGTCATCCTGTAAAGCTGGCCTCAAGAACACATCACTCTCCCAGGGAAGTGAACCCTCAGACAGCTCAGAAAGGCTCTGCCCACTGCACTTCTGTAAACACAAACAGTCATTCTTGTCTATGAAATTGAATAAACAGGGATGTATTTGTCATGATGACATAGCAAGGAAGTCTAAGTCACTGCCTCGCAGAAAAACTTTCAAGTGTTTGAAAGTCATTCAAGTGTTTGAATGTTGGTAGCAGCTTACTGGCAATGCCCAGAGGTCCAGCAGAGGGTGGCACAAAATGGCTAAATGTCAACCAAGGGGTAGGGTTGATGACGGACAGGGCTGCACATTGTCTGGCAGCAACCAATTAAGCTTGCATGTATCAAAGGAGTCTCTAGGAGTTGCTAAAGCATGACAAAGCCAGGCAACCCTGTTTAACACTGGCACACATGGCTTTCATTTGCACTGCCCTCACACGACCAATGGTGACAGTCAGAATAAAGTCAGTATTATTTTCTCTTTTTTTAGGAGGGGAGGGTTAAAATTAGTTTACAAGGTAAGTATGTGAAGAACACATTTCTATTTACAGGAACAACCTGGGAGCAATAACAGTCTTGCTCCGGAAATGACAGACTGGATTTTTCAACTCAGGATTAGAACCAGCAAACTTTAGTTTACTGGCCCAACACTCTTAACCAATAGAAATCCATATAATATTCAATAATATCTTATCACACTGATTGCTCAACCAGGAAGTGTAGACTGGAATCCCTGTGCCAAAGGGAACCATTCTCTGCCCTAATACCTTAACTGAGCTCACATACGTCCAAGCCACAAGACGTTGATAGAGGCAAGCCAACTATATTACATTGCTAATCCCCAAACTCAGATGGTTGCACTGCCCACCACAGGACCCCTAGGTTAATCTGCCATAAAAAGTTATTAACAATACATATTGTGGTGAAAACGTGCCCCTACACTACGAATTAGCATTGCACCAACACCCCTGAAAGAAACAGCTTGCTGGGCGACCAGCTGGGCCAGCCCCAACAAACCTGCCTCCCCTTGGGACCTCGTCAGAGCAGGCATTTAAGGCCACCCAGGGAGCAACTCGGGGCGGAAGGCAGAAGGACAGAGGAAGATGATGAACCAGGCAAGAAGGGGATTTTTTGTTTGAAGGAACATTCAAAGACCTATTTTTGAATAAACAATTACATGAAACCTTAGCCTTCAATGCGAGTCTTTATCAGTGCTTATGTCCTTGACCAAAGAGAATTCATAATGATGAGTGTTGGGCGCCCAAGGCAATGCATGAGGGCAACAAAGGTTATCCCGTCTGGTCCAAACCGACAGAAGGTCACAGAACATTTTAATGATGGTTACAAGAGGAATGTGTCACAACACAGTGCATTGCACACTGTTGCATAAATGGCTTGAAAGCTCCTACAAGAGGCACATTAGCGTCAGAACTGGACCCTGGAGCACTGGAAGAAGGTTGCCTGGTCCGATGAGTCTACATCACAAGGACGGCTGTATACGTGTGCGCCGTTTACCTGAGGAAGTGATGGCACCAGGACGCACTGTGGGAAGAGAACAAGCCGGTGGAGGGAGTGTGATGCTCTGGGCAATGTTATGCTGGAAAACCCTGGGTCCGGGCATTCATGTGGACGTCAATTTGACATGTGCCACCTACCTAAACATTGTTGCAGACCAGGTACACCCCCTCATGGCAATGGCCTCATACAGCAGGATAATGCGACGCGCAACACTGCACACACGGGAAAGGTTAGAGGAACATGATGAAAAGTTCAAGGTGGCCTCCATATACTCCAGATCTCAATCCAAGTGAGCATCTGTGAGATGAGCTGGACCAACAAATCCGATCCACGGTGGTTCCACCTCGCAATGTACAGGACTTGAAGGATCTACGGCTAATATCTGGGTGCCAGATTCCACAGGACAACTTAAGGGGCTTGAAGAGTTCATACCACAGCAGGTCACCACTGTTTGAGCAACACGCAGAGGACCAAGTGTATATTAAGCAGATGGTCATAATGTTTAGGTTTATCAGTATTTCTATATCTACAGATGTGCTCATAAGTTTGCATACCCTGACAGAAATTGTGATATTTTGTAATAGTTGTCTATGAGGCCCCGAATTCTTGCAGGTGGTATAGCTGCCCATTCATCTTGGCAAAATGCCTCCAGGTCATGCAAGGTCTTTGGTCGTCTTGCATGAACCGCACATTTGAGATCTCCCCAGAGTGGCTCGATGATGTTAAGGTCAGGAGACTGTGATGGTCACTCCAGAACCTTCACCTTTTTCTGCTGTAACCACTGGAGGGTCAACTTGGCCTTGTGCTTAAGGTCATTCTCGTGCTGGAAAGTCCAAGAGCGTCCCATGTGCAGATTTCATGCAGAAGAATGCAAATTGTCTCCCAGTATTTTCTGACAACATGCTGCATTCATCTTGCCATTAATTTTCACAAGATTCCCCGTGCATTTAGAACTCACACACCCCCAAAACATCAGTGAGCCACCACCATGCTTCACAGTCAGGATGGTATTCTGTTCACTATAGGCCTTGTTGACCCCTCTCCAAACATAGCGCTTATGGTTGTGACCATAAAGCTCTATTTTTGGTCTTGTCACTACAAATTAGTCTGCCAGAAGCTGTGAGGCGTGTCAAGGTGTTGTCGGGCATTTTGTAACCAGGTTTTTTTGTGGCATTGGCACAATAAATGCTTCTTTCTGGCAACTCAACTCATTTTTGTTCAAGTATCGTTGTATTGTGCTCCTTGAAACAACCACACCATCTTTTTCCAGAGCAGCCTGTATTTCTCCTGAGGTTACCTGTGGGGCTTTTTTGTATCCCGAACAATTCTTCTGGCAGTTTTGACTGAAATCTTTCTTGGTCTACCTGACCTTGGCTTGGTATCAAGAGATGCCCGAATTTTCCACTTCTTAAGTGATTGAACAGTACTGACTGGCATTTGCAAGGCTTTGGATATCTTTTTATATCCTTTTCCATCTTTATAAAGTTCCATTACCTTGTTATGCAGGTCTTTTGACAGTTATTTTCTGCTCCCCATTGCTCAGCATCTAGCCTGCTCAGTGCATCCACGTGAGAGCTAACAAACTCCTTGACTATTTATCCACAGACACTAATTGCAATTTAAAAAGCCACAGGTGTGGGAAATTCACCTTTAATTGCCATATTCACCTGTGTATGTCACCTTGTGTGTCTGTAACAAGGCTAAACATTCAAGGGTATGTAAACTTTTGATCAGGGCCATTTGGGTGATTTCTGTTATTATTATGATTTAAAAAGGAGCCAAACAACTATGTGATGAAAAATGGCTTCATATGATCACTATCCTTAAATAAAATACATTTTTTTTTTGCATGATCAGTCATATTTTCAAAATCAATGTCAAAATTTCACAATTTTTGCGAGGGTATGCAAACAACTGTACCTATGCTGCAGCAGAGAAGTTCATTCGAGTTAAGACGCCGCGTGAATCAGTCTTTCATTGTCAAATAGCTTAAAAGAAACCACTACTGATAGACACTAATAAGAGATTTGCAAGGGCCAAGACACACAAGAAATGGACATTACACCAGTTGAAATAATTGAATTACTCTCTCCCTTGACGACCGGGTACACGATCATTATTTCAACCACTATATGAAACGGCTCATTTCTAACACACCGTATACGGTCCTTAAGTCACGATGGTTCTTTGTTTTGATGAGTCCAAATTTGAGATTTTTGGATCCATCTGCCGCTTCTTTGTGAGAACGTATGATCTACGTATGTGTGGTTCCCATCATGAAGCATGGAGGAGGAGGTGTGAAGGTGTGGGGTGCTTTGCAGGTGACACTGTCTGATTTATTTATAATTCAAGGCACACTCAACCAGCATGGCTACCACAGCATTCTGCAGTGATATGCAATCCCATCTGGTTTGAGCTTAGTGGGACTATCCTTTGTTTTTCAACAGGACAACAAAACAAACCTCCAGGCTGTGTAAGGGCTATTTGACCAAGATAGAGTAATGGAGGGCTGTATCAGATGACCTGGTCTCCACAATCACCTCACCTCAACCCACTTAATATAGTTTGGGATGAGTAGGACCACAGAGTGAAGGAAAAGCATCCCAAAAGTACTCAGCAGATGTGGAAATTCCTTCAAGACTGTTGGAAAAGCATTCATCAAGGAAAAGGGTGGCTACTTTGAAGAATCAAAAAAATAAATGTATCTGGATTTGTTTAACACTTATGGTTACTACATGATTCCATTTGGTTATTTCACAGTTTTGATGTCTTCACTATTATTCTAAACTAAACTAAAGAATAGTCCCTTGAATGAGTAGGTGTCCAAGCTTTTGACTGGTACTGTATATGTATAGTTATGCCATTGTCCGTTTGTTGTCAAATTATCCTAAATCTATTAATTTGGCTAGCTAGGCTAAATATTTGTTGCATTTTTGTAAACTAAATGTAATTCAAAATGCAGCATAATTAACATGCATGGGCAGCCAGGGGTTATTGACTTCATGTAGCGGAACGTGAATGGTCTACTGCTCTGACGTTCACCTGATAACGTTAATGGTGCAAAGCACCTTTAGGAGAGTTAGGAGGGAGTAAGAAATATTTTTTTTACTGTGATTTGCTAAGTTAAATACAATATTAAGCTCCCTCCTTGTCACTAACAAACATGCTCGCATGCACAGCAGTTATCCATGAGCATGGCATGCTCTGTTAAAGGCATGAACAAGTGCAATTTGTGGGAGACAACTCGTCGGTAAAGACTGAATGGAGCGAAATGATGTTACTGATGTTATTTGTCGACTAGCACCAGGTTATTGAGATACACTAGCTAAGGTGTTGGACTTGCCATGATGATAGTGACCTTTTCTCTTCTACTAGCAAAGGTCTGACATAATTTTGGGACATATGCAATTAATCTTCGGTACAATCAATACTACCGAAGGTGTTGAAAATGGAGATCAGAATTATTAGTACTGAATCATACCCGAATTGGAATCGAAATATAAAATTATTGTGACATCCGTAGATAAAACTACAATACCAGATACAATGGAAATGCAATGCATTTTCTCCTTTCTTTGGACAATTAATTCAAAGAGAAATTCTTGACCAAGCTTCAAACAGTTGATGTCACTGTGTATCAAAATTGGATTTGTGCTTACCACTCTCCGTATGTAGTTAATCATCTTGATGTAGCCATAGTCATCTAATTCTATGGGGAAAGATTTCAATAATGTCAGGTGTCAGATTGATGGATGTCACAAAAAAATGTTCATATTTTGAATAAGAAGTTTGCAAACTTACTGTGTTTTTTAACTAATTCTACAAGGTCAACTTGATGCAGTACAAGGCAGTGTTGTAATGATTCTGGTACATCATGTAATATCCTGAAAAAACACAAGAAAGGAAATAGATTCAGAGAGTGACCATATTCATTTCACAACAAGTTAAATGTATCAGTTAATTAAGGGCATTTCACCATAGCACAACTACTTAATGTACCAGTCACTAATGTTTGCAAAGATACGTGTCATAAAAACAAGTTTTCCGCAACACAATCTAGAACGAGCAAATCTTCACGGTAAAATCTACCATCTCTGTATTCGTTACATAATTTATAGCGAACGTAGATCCCGCCTCCCCAATAAAATTACCAATGGAGACAACGAAGACATAACATAGACTTTTAAATAATAGATATATTTAAAACACCAACGTCGATCATGCCCAAGTGTATGGAATGACATTTAAGTCAATATTAAATATATAAATATGGCTGTGAAATAAATTAGGCAATAAATATATAAATATGTGTAAATATAAATATGAAAAATGTGTCAACATATAAATAGATTTTTGTTTCAAAATGTTTTTCAAATGACTACTTTTATTTATGTCAGGGGACTTTAATTTCATAATGATATTGTTTCCAAATGGTATATTCAAATTAATGGGGTGTGGTGATCTCAAATGGGGTGTGGTGATCCCAAACTCAAACCAATAACATTAACACATACATCGATCAGCCATAACATTATGACCACCTGCCTAATATTGTGTAGGTCCCCCTTTTTCCGCCAAAACAGCCCTGACCCGTCGAGGCATGGAATCCACTAGACCTCTGAAGGTGTGCTGTGGTATCTGGCACCAAGACGTTAGCAGCAGATCCTTTAAGTCCTGTAAGTTGCGAGGTGGGGCCTCCATGGATCAACGAGTTCAAAGTGTTGACTTGTCCAGCACATCCCACAGATGCTCAATTGGATTGAGATCTGGGGAATTTGGAGGCCAAGTCAACACCTTGAACTCGTTGTTGTGTTCCTCAAACCATTCCTGGACCATTTTCACTTTGAGGCAGGGCGCATTATCCTGCTGAAAGAGGCCAGTGCCATCAGGGAATACCGTTGCCATGAAAGGGTGGACATGGTCTGCAACAATGCTTAGGTAGGTGGTACATGTCAAAGTAACATCCACATAAATAGCAGGACCCAAGGTTTCCCAGCAAATCATGCCCAAAGCATCACACTGCCTCCGCCGGCGTGCCTCCTTCCCATAGTGCATCCAGGTGCCATGTGTTCTCCAGGCAAGCAACGCACATGCACCCGGCCAGCCACGTGATGTAAAAGGAAACGTGATTCATCAGAGCAGGCCACCTTCTTCCACTGCTCCGTGGTCCAGTTGTGATGCTTCCGTGCCCATTGTAGGCCCTTTCGGTAGTGGACAGGGGTCAGCATGGGCACCCTGACTGGTCTCCGGCTACGCAGCCCCATACGCAACAAACTGCAATGCACTGTGTGTTCTGACACCTTTCTATCAGTACCAGCAAGGGCTGCATGATTTGGATAAAATATTGAACTACGATTCCTTTGACAAATACTGCAATTACGGTTATGATTTGCGATTTTCAAACATGGGCGTAAACAGCGTAGATAATCTCACTTAAAAATAGAGATCACCGCCTACATAACATGCTATTAAACTGAATAAAAATCGAGTTAAAATCAGTGTTTTCTATTTTACACTTATTGCCAATTTGAAGGTGCAGCCTGTGTCGAACTATTCATTTAACTGCTCATTTAATGCATATGCAATCCATAGCTGGTTAGGCAAAATGTCTCAACCCTTGAGGCATATTTTCTCCCATATTATGTTTATTTGTAGCCACCACATTGAAGACGAAACTTTTAATAACCATGCTGTTGTATGTGAGACAATATATCTTAGTGCCACTCACTAACTTGTAGCAGACGTCTTCGCTAGTAGTTGCTGTGTTAACTCAAACCAACATTGAAAAACCATCAAGTATTTAAACAAAATCAGTCCAGGTTTAAGTAATCTACAAAAATACCTACATCACCCGCAAGATAAACAATTGCGGACATACAATGCGTGCCCGTTGCCTGGCTTGAAGTGCATATCATTCACCTTTTTTGGAGCTGAAAATCGCATAAGTTGGCGATTTGGATATTGCACATGTCATTATCGCAATTTCAATTATATTTCGATTAATTGTGCAGCCCTAGTACCAGCATTAACTTTTTCAGCAATTTGAGCTACAGTACCTCATCTGTTGGATCGGACCACACGGGCCAGCCTTCACTCCGCACGTGCATCAATGAGCCTCGGCCGCACAGGTGCCATGATAACAAGATAATCAGTGTTATTCACTTCACCTGTCAGTGGTCATAATGTTATGGCTGATCGGTGTATTTACCAGCAGAAATGACAGTTCCCATTGATAACTGGCTTTTGACAAGCTCATTCTGTACCTTTGTGGTTCCTTGGCAAAAACACATACATAGGTAAACACACATTAACCAGTAGAAAAAGCTTAAAATGCATTCATTATCAATTCCACTAAATATGGTTGAAGGTTCCTGTGGTTTGTTGCAATGACAGCAAAGTAACTGCATTTGCGTTTGTTAATCCATTATACAGAACAGGCATGGTTTTACAATAAGCAAGGCTCAAATCATTTGCCATTATAACGACAGTAATTAACCAAAAAAAAGTAGGCAGTACTTTTTACAGTAGATTAGCAGTCACAGATCTCGATAGTTATTTGATGTATCTTGCCAAAATTGGAAGTAAATTCGCACTGTTAACTTAGCTAGAAGAAAGGCACAAATCAGTAGAATGAACTTACTTATTAACTTAATTAACTGACTCCAAATAAGTAAATAAATTCTTCAATCCGTACTGAACAAATTTCACCAGATAGGTGAAATCCCATTTCATCCCATTACATTCTGCCACCACTGTCTTTCAAATCCACTGTAGAGCAGTCTACTCTGGTTGAAACAGGTATGGTTTATTATCAATATGTCCAACATAATCCTTCAAATCATGATGACAAGCCATTATCCTGCTAATGGTAAAGTTAGCTAGCTAGTAGTATACAGTCTATTGTGGATTTAAAGAACTTGCCGAGTGGAGAAGGAAAGTGACTATGGCAGAGCTGGAAGTTACGCCCTTAAAGTTGTAGTCTTTTAGAAAGTGTAAAATCTTAAAACCTTGTACATTCATCAATTTCTGCTGATAGGAACATCGCTTAAAGACGAAGTTCCTATCAATCTCTATTTATCAAATACAACCATGACTACATTTAAAATTGACTTGGAGAACAATCGGTAAAACATGGAGTATTAACTAAATGAAACAAAACATGACTACATTAATTTTTCAGATCTCGCTCGCCCGCAGTGATATTTTTTTGGGAGCGCAAAAATAAACAACGCTCCTCCTGGCCAATTATGTGTGAGACATCTCACTTCCCTAGAAATCTCTCAGACATGATATACAACACATAATACCCCCCAGGGTGAAGTGCTCCTTTCAAAAGAACAATGATCTGTACAAACCAGTCACAGAACAAGCAAGTAACTTGCAAGTTGTTTTCGTTTGCCTCCTCCAACCACTGCCACTGTTCGTCGCCGTCATCATCATCATCACTGTCTGAGAGATCTGGCGCCTCGTCTCCTGCCCCACCGTCGTGATCTGTTGTATAGTCAGAAACCACATCTGTATCAAAACCTATCTACTGCGTCTGATAAATGGCATGTAATACAACGGTAACTGTAGCCTATAGCTAACTAGTCAGAAACGTTTTAGTACTAGTTAGCCATTTGTGCCCAGAATCGTAAACTATATACCATAACATTATTTGTGCTAGCTGATAAATTGATATAGTATAAAGATAAAGTCGTATGGAACGTATAGTACAGTAGCTAACCCCTATTTTATTTACATGCTCCACAAACAGCATGACAACACTTTAAATTCATTTGAAAGTAAAAATATATAAATATATAAATTGGAATACTACGAACTTTCCCTGTAGTGAACCATTGAATACAGCACAGTATCATAGCTTTTCCATCACCATTTAAAACTCTCACGTGTACCTGTGTATACCGCCATCATGTCTTCTTGATCATCAGCGTCTTGTGAGCAACATTAAAAAAAAAACATTTCCGGGTCACGAAAATTAGGAAAATTTCAAAATAAAGGAGGCCAACGAATTACTTCAAAACTGATATAAATTGAAATTAAATTCATTGTTTAGGAAAATGTACCTCCCAAAACATTGACAACAATTCATGTTTTATCATATTTAAGAGTAATATTAATCAAAAGTGGGTATTAAAATACGATCTAAGCTCAAAATTCAGACAATGCGAATGACTGAATATGGAAAAACTGTCTAATCATGGGGAATGGTGTGCTACATCTAGCAACACAATATTTTCTACACCCTCTTTAGCCCCGAATGCAAAACACTATAATAGGCTGTACATGTACATATTGCCCTATACAGAAAAAACTATTCTAAACATCGCAGTGAATGTGTTGTAGGAAATGTTCAGGAGACTGTATAGAGTGATTCTATGCTAAAAAATCAAGGGGCACTATGTATTTGCAATTGTTGCTGGCATTTTACTCCACCCATACCATTGGCCACAATGTAACTCAATGGATTTGAAATACTAATTGCCCTACACAGAAAAAACTGTTCTATATATACTATTCTAATACATTCACTGCTACGTATAGAAAAGTTTTTTTCTGTATATGTATTATAATTTAAAATCACAGTTAATTGTTATCTTTGAAAATAAAGAAATATCCATTTGCACTGTATTTAAAGTACTATCCTGTATCTTCCTACATTATGTACCCTTAAATTACATTTTGTACTCTTAAATTAATTAATCATTGAAAACAATTTCAAATGGATTTGTTTGTTAATATTCTGAAAAGTACAATCACTTCATGCATCATGCTATGCATGACAGTGGCTATTTATATATTATTAGGTATATGTAACTGTTACATAACTGGAAGGCCACTTCTACCTTGTTTTTGTATTGTAGATTGTTTAGAACAGGTCCCAGGTAAGATGGCTGCCAAATTGCTCCATTCTGCACTCCCGGATCACGACAATGTTGACTATTTCACAATAAAAGTGGCCAACGTATTAATAGACAATTGCCATAGACGGAATTTAATAATTGTTAAAGACAATATACTTCTCTAAACATTACTAATGATTCATATTTGGTCATATTTGTAAACCACTGCTTTACACAATAGAATACTATACATGGGATACATATTGCCACATATAGCAAAAACTACTCTACACGCCGCATTGAATGTATTTTACGATATGGGCAGAGTAAAACACCAGCAATACCTTGCAATTACATACTGCCCCATGATTTTTCAGCATATTTTGACCAAACATTTTCTAGCATACATTCATCGTGGCTTGTAGAAAGGTTTTTGTGATATAAGGCAATAAGTACAGTCAGGTCGGAAATAATTGGACACTGACACAAGTTTTGTTATTTTGTCTGTTTAACAAAATATATTCAAGTTACAGTTAAATAATGAAAATATGGGCTTAAAGTGCAGTGTTTCAGCTTTAATTTCAGGGCATTCACATCCAAATTGGAGGAAGGGTTTATGAATTAAAGCTCTTTAATATGTAGCCCCCTCTTTTTCAAGGGACCAAAAGTAATTGGAAAACTTACTCAAAAGCTGTTTCATGGACAGTTGTGGGCTATTCCTTTGTTATTTATTCATGAATTAAGCAGGTAAAAAGTTCTGGAGTTGAGTCCAGATGTGGTATTCGCATTTGGAAGCTGTTGCTGTGAACCCACAACATGCGAGCAAATACAGAGGATTCACTACAACATGCAAACCATTCATAAGCCTCAAGAATAGAAAGGCCAGATTAGACTTTGCCAAAAAACTTCTAAAGAAGCCAGCCCAGTTCTGGAACAGCATTCTTTTGACAGATGAAACTAAGATCAACCTGTATCAGAATGATGGGAATGAAAAAAGTATGGAGGTAGTAAATATAGGGTGGCTTTTGTCACTTTGGTGATTTATAACCCTGGTGGGCGGGGCTTCCGGTTTGAATTGACAGATGGGCAGGACTTCTGGTTTGGTAGACGGGACTTCTGGTTTGTTGGCTGGGACTTCCTGTGTGACTTATGGACTTCCTGTATGATGTGTGTTAGGGTGGGACTTCTGGAATAACATATGCATGTCCGGTTACTTTGTAATTTATGATTGCATTGTCGTGTTCATGTCTGATGTTTTACAACGATTGATAAACCCCCAGACAAGAGTCATAACAGTAGCAAGATGTTTGATGTTTAACAAAAGGCTCTTAGGGTTCCGTAATGTTAAATTGGATGACAACGCTGAACTCTGCTATGGTACCCCGGATCCTGACAGCTCGATTCCACCGTTATACCCACCAAGAAACTACCATTGGCTTGACTGTCTAGGCGCTGAGCTAGGACCTCTTAATCTATCATACCTTTCAAATGCTGACAAGAGTTACCACAAAATAGACAAAAGTGTGACAACTGCGCCCTCTGCTGCCTGTCCTCCCCCTGCAGCAGGCAGGCTCCAGCATTCGACGTCACCGGCCTTATGAGACCACCGTCCATCTCATTTATGCATTTCACCTGTGTCTTGTTTAGCACACCTGGTTCTCATCCTCATCATTCCCCCCAGTATATATGTTCCCTCTGCTTCCCCTGTCTTTGTGTGTTATTGTCTCATTCTGTAAAGAGCATTGTTAAGCTTCGCCTTTTTTTACATTATATAAAACACAGCAAATATGAACTGCTTCGCTCTCCTGCTCCTCCTTTTTCACTCGAAGCCTGGCAGAATAACACACCCTACCGTTTACATGGAGCAACAAGGAGCCGAAGGTGAGGCCGGTGTTGCGGGATTAGTAAGGGAACATTCAACTATGCTGGCCAGCCTAGGCGCCGCAATGGATACCGTTTTAAAAGCGGTACAGCGCCTAGAGCTGAGCCAGCAGAGCCCCGCAACACCGGCCGTGTTGCCGCCTCCCCAGGTTGTGTCGCCCGGCGTGGGGGCGATGCACATCCTGCTTCCCCGGGA
>JACXGI010007568.1:0-25752 GCA_016801175.1 Esox masquinongy
ATATACCATGGAACACAGTGAAGACAGTCATCATCAAGTGGAGAAAATATGGCACAACAGAGACATTACCAAGAACTGGACGTCCCTCCAAAATTGATGAAAAGATGAGAAGAAAACTGGTCAGGGAGGCTTCCAAGAGGCCTACAGCAACATTAAAGGAACTGCAGGAATTTCTGGCAAGTACTGGCTGTGTGCTACAGGTGACAACAATCTCCCGTATTCTTCATATGAATGGGCTATGGGGTAGGGTGGCAAGACGGAAGCCTGTTCTTACAAAGAAAAACATCTAAGCCCGGCTAAAGTTTGCAAAAACAAACATCAAGTCTCCCAAATGCACGTGGGAAAATGTGTTATGGTCTGATGAAACCAAGGTTGAACTTTTTGGCCATAATTCCAAAAGGTATGTTTGGCGCAAAATCAACACTGCACATCACCCAAAGAACACCATACCCACAGTGAAGCATGGTGGTGGCAGCATCATGATTTGGGGCTGTTTTTCTTCAGCTGGAACCAGGGCCTTAGTCAGGGTGGAGGGAATTATGAACAGTTCCAAATACCAGGCAATTTTGGCACAAAACATTCAGGCGTCCGTTAGAAAGCTGAAGATGAAGAAGTTCACCTTTCAGCACGACAACAACCCAAAGCACACATCCAAAACCACAAAAGCATGGCTTCACCAGAAGAAGATTAACGTTTTGTAATGGTCCAGCCAGAGCCCAGACCGGAATCCAATTGAACATCTGTGGGGTGATCTGAAGAGGGCTGTGCACAGGAGATGTCCTTGCAATCTGACAGATTTGGAGCGCTTTTGCAAAGAAGAGTGGGCAAATATTGTCACGTCAAGATGTGCCATGCTGATAGACTCCTACCCAAAAAGACTGAGTGCTGTAATAAATTCAAAAGGTGCTTCAACAAAGTATTAGTTTAAGGGTGTGCAAACTTATGCAACCAGGTTATTGTGAGTTTTTTATTTGTCCCCCTCAAAGATTTCAGTTTGTTTTTCAATTGAATTGTTCACGTTATAGGTCACATTAAAGGTGGAAAAAGTTCTGACGTGATTTATCTTTGTCTTATTCTTTTACATCACAAGAACCTGGCATTTTAACAGGGGTGTGTAGACTTTTTATATCCACTGTACCTGTATATACCAGCCCGGTCCAGCCGTCGTAGTTGGCCTATTGTAAGTAGCATATATAGGCCTTAAGTTATGGAAAACAAGCAATCGCTACAGGAAAATAACTTCTATCTAAAAGGTTCACTGGTATTTGCTGAGGTTGTAATCTCTCATTTAATGTGCATGGACTAAGCCTACAATACATCATGAAGGATGTTTTATTCTTTTCCAAAAGGAGAGCTGCATTGCAAAAAAATATATACCTGACTATAATGCAGCGATAAAAACAGAATGTAAGCTGTTTTATTAAAACTTGGGTGAATGATTTACTTCCAAACATTCTCATAAGCCAAACTGTTTTTAGAGTTTTGACTGACTTGGCTATTACATTAGGCAGGGCAAACAAAAAGAAACAGCTGTTGTTGATGAGGGGACAAAAACAAATGTTTTTGTTTTCATCAAATAAACATTTTATGTATGTAAAACAAAGTTCACAGGCACGAAATGCACATTACCTTTGTTCCATAAACATGGGCAATGTGCTGGATCAAGGCTGGATATGCTGCTTGTCTGCTGTAAAAATTAAAGCCACAAACACAAACGTAGGGTAGAACTATATAGGTTGGTTGTAAATATCCCTGCCAGCGCTGCTTGAAATTGGTCCTTTGTATCACAATTTTTTTTATATTTATGTAACTAGGTGGAAATGTATAACAAGTTCTTTAGGATCCAAGTTGAGCAGACAGAGTGAAGTAGAAACCAAACCAAATCCAGACCATTTTAAACATACAAAATAAAGAACAAACAAATGAACATGGCAATCAGATCCAGCCATCCCCTCACAAAATAACACTGCTGGTACTGGTACATGTGGTCAACTTCTTTTAACCTACTTGAACCCATTCAAACTAAGACCATACATACAAACCATATATGAAACACAAAAAAACCACAGGATGCAACACATTCTAGCATTCAGTCGTTCCATATCTCTTATTTCCCATTTTTCTACCACCAAAGTTTCTGCATGACTTGTTTCAAGGATCGTCCATGCCTCTAGACTACATCACTTCCTGTCCGTGTCTGCCTAGAACAGCAATCAAACTGAACTTAATTACAGACAGGTGGTCTATTCAACTTGTCACTAATCAGGCAATCTTTGCACATTAGTTAGAAAATGGCAGAGTGCTGGCTTTAACAGCTTTACAGTAGCATTGCCAGCCAAAATAGATTTCAGATTCTTCTAAGTGACATCAGGGACTGATTGAGTTCTTTGGTCTTACTGGCCAAGGGGCATTAGTTATTGTTAGTCTGAACTACAAAGCAATTTCTGTTTTGAGGTATATTTCAGTTCAAATCATATGTATTATCATATTTGCCTTCACTGCACATCTATACATTCCACTTGTAATACACATATACTTAATACTTGTAAATATTTTTGCCCTCTTCTATTTGCACTTCTGGTTAGATGCTAACTGCATTTTGTTTTACTGTACATTTACTTGTTCAATTACAATAAAGTTGAATCTAATCTAATCTAATGGTATATAAAACTGTCCAGTCAGTGAAACCATTTGGAAAATGTAGAGGATAGAAGTACAGTAATGTTACACTGCATGAAGGAATATAGACAAACCATTTGCTATACCCCCAAAACACATTTATTTTACCTTTACTTTCAAATAGTTAGTCCCTTATGTACACTTGCATATACATATATACTTGCAAAATATATATACTTGCATATTACAACAGTTTGATCACTATAGCTCAAACATTGCACAAACGTTGCTAAAAATAATTAATTAATTAATCCATTGCTATTGCAGAAGCAATTATGTCCATTTTAAAGGGATTGCATGTTTTCTGTTTTTAGGAGGATAAAAGCTATAGAGACAAAGGGATGAATAAGAATCCAACCTGACTCATCACTTTGCTCAGGGATATATATAGCCTTTTCCTGTTTGGTTTTTCCCCTGTTTGCTCATGAGGAGAGGAACATTCTTCTTCTGTCAGATCTGACTGGAACAGAGGGGAAATCCATGTTTGAAATAATCCACTGGCAAGTTTGTGTATGTCCATATGTGTCCGGTGCTTTGTCTGCCCCAGCTGCCTATATCAGCGGCTTGCTCGTTAAACATCGGTTCAAACCTCTAGTGACGCCTGAAAGTGTCCTGTTACTCCCTGTAGGAATACCTGCTATTGTCAGCCAAAGCTCCCTCAACCCCCAAGAATTCTATAGTCATTACCCTTAAACAACACTTAGCCATACTGTCCTGATAGTAGTCTCTAATGTTGATCTTAACTCCTAATGTACATGCAAATGTGTTCTGTGCTATTTGGATTGTTAAGTATGTTCGTTACAGAAGAAATGTGTGATGGTGAAAGAGAATATTGTTTGCACTGTAAGGGTTCTCCTCACATTAAATTGCTTGATTACTAGATTGATGCCAAAATGCATACCCTTGAAATGATCACTGAATATACTGTAGTAGTTGATACCTTCTAAAGTCTGATAAAGACCTTGGTATAATACTTAGTTTTCATTTGTCTCGTCAGCACCCTAAGCAATCCCCTCAAAGTGAAGGATTTTAAAGTACTTCAATTTACGCATGGCCGGAGGAAATACATTTTTTAAGTGTTGTATATCCTGTTTGACAATGATGTGTGATATTCTGGAATACAGCTGTAAGGCTTGACAAAAGATTTAGGTTCCATTGTGTGTGTGTGTATGTGTGTGTGTAGAAACCATTGTTAGGATTTTATATCGACATTCAGTTTGGTGTTTGTTTCAAGCGTGGGGTGTCAAGTTTATGCATTGTTTTTCTGAGTTTTGGTGCATGAGCTACCGGAACTCACTTATACAAAATTAATTAGCTTGTCCATGCCCTACATCTTAGTGTAGAACAATGTAGCACTTTTTTTCTTGTGGTTTATGGAAATGAAATTATGGCATAATGTCACTTTTGTTATTAGAACAGAGAGACTATGAATATGAATCAGTCCACTGTTGTCATAGTAACACGAAGCACTAAACCTCCATGCAGCTGTTGTTATGGCAGGCTTTGAACAGCTGGGGGGCTATTTGCTCGCTGCTGCCAAGGGATTGTGGGAAATGAGTCCTTTGGTTCTTCCTGCTTACCTTGACCTTCCTCCTCCTCTTAAGAGGAGAATGTGGGGATCTTTAAGAGGTCCAGCTGGAATATTGTGTAAGGAATTTGATTATAGAATGTTTTAGTTAATATTCAGTACCTGTAATAATCCTATCTACTCTGAATGTTTCCCTAAAACTTGAATAGACTGATTTATATTACTGTATAATAATGCAAGGGGTAAAAAACTGTGGCAATTGGGTTGGAATGTTTCCTAACCTGTGACTACAAACAAGATATTGAGTGCATCCTATTACTTGAGAACAAATGTTGTACTGTGACTGCATTATTTGTTTTTTTAAATCACTTGCGTGAATTACAGCATCTTGTTGTTGGAGTAGCGATGCCTCTGTATCAAATTCCTTCAGCATTAATCAAGTCAAAATGTAACCTGAGAATAGCGCCACATCATCCCATTATTTCTTTAAGTGAAGAATTCCCTGACTGGGGGGCTGTGTGTGAGCGTGTATACAGTATGCACTAGGCCTGCTGGCATGAGGTGTCATGCCTGAGACTCTGAGCAAGACTGACTGAACTTAAAAAAAAAAACAAGATCCCCACTTCTTCCTCCTGACTCTTCGTCTCACTATTCAGGAAGGCCCAGTCTCTCCTGTCCTCTCCATTTGGGGGCCAGCCAGACTGACAGCCCTTAGGCCGGGGATGGTGGTCTGCTGTGGTGGTCTGCTGCTCCAGGAATGCTAATGCTTCCTCTGTGGTTTATGAGGAACACGGTGATTAGCCCTCCAGCCCCCCGGAGGGAGCTTGCTGCTTTGGCCCCGCTCTAATTCACTTTGACATCAACAGGAACAGTGTCCCAGGGTCTCTGGGGGTTGTCCTGGAGGAAGAGGACTTGGGCAAGCCGGGGCCGTTGAGCGACCAGAGAGGAAGGCCACTGCTGGCCTCGGAGCTTAGGGGAGGCTTCCAGCGGGATTACAGAGCAGGCTAAAATGTTTTCTTTGTAGCTGGAGGAAACCCGAGAAAGGCCTCCCCTTCCAACTCCCCTCATCCTTCTTTAGTGACTGTTATGTTGGTGAAGTGAACAACCAAAGCTATGGGCTTCATCGTAAAGCATTCTCTTCTCATCTTTCCTGAGCACTGGCCTGAAATAAGTTTATACCTTGAAACCAAATTGTACATGGTGTCATCATGACACTGTCATGCTACATCCTATCTAGTAATTTAACTTTTTAGTGGTCTTGAAATAAAGGAAAGAAATAGGCTATTTAACTGCTATAGTCTGTAAATCCCTCATTCCCTGTCTGTTCTATATCCAGTCTCTTAACTCCCTAGTCTATACCTCACACACAGTCCTGATTGAGCCGTGCAGGTCTTGATAAACATAGGCCAGCCAGAGCTCAGGGTTACAGTAGCTGCTGGAAACGATAGCCTGCTGAGAGGCCCACTGCACTCCCACTGACAGGAGGTACAACTAGCTGGTCAAGCGAAAGATCAGGTGTCCAACCCTAAATGTATGATTGAACTTAAATATGTTACATGCACACACTGACTGACCGCAATGCACCATAACTCCTCAAAACACTTTGAGTCCAAGAGCCTATGGAGGTTCAAGGTATTAAGGAATTTATCTCAAATTTAGCTCCTTGAAACCACAACTTTCTACATTTAACACATTTATTACTATCATGTGGTGGTATTTTCATGCATGTAGTATTGTAGGACAATAAATGCTCTTTCTTACGATACCCTTGTATTACTCTTATTACAAAGTTACAGTCAATGTCTTTGGTTACATGTGTGTATAGAAGAAAGATATACAGTCAACTGAAGTAGTACCCTTCATAAAATTGAGTAAATTGAATGCAAAAAACAACACAAACAATCAGTCATATTTTAGGCTCAAACAGAAGTGGGAGCCGTATAATTTTGTTTCACCACAACAATTTCTGAAACAAAATATTTTATTGTTTTATTGAGTACTACATTTTTTTTCTGCAAAACATACATTTTAGGAATATTGGCACCCCTAAAGTATTTAAAGTAAAACCAAACAAAGTGCCGTCTGTTGAAATTCTATGCTTTTTAGTTGGTTTTAGTCTCTAGGAACTGTATTGATTCCTTGCACGAAAGAAGCCTTTACTGAACCAATCCACAAATTGCAGCCTCTGAACTTTGCCAAGTGTTATTGGAACCTCGATTAGAATCATGTTGTGGGACCATAACATCAGTGTTTTACAATGGCCATCACAGTCTCGGGACTTAAATCCGACTCAATACCTGTGGTCTGAATTGAAGAGGGCAGACGCAAATCTACGACTATCAAGGATCTTGAAATGTGCTGCATGGAGGAGTGGTTCAAGATCCCTCCAAAAGTGTTCACCAACTTTGTCAGACTTTGTTTTTCAGGAAAATATCACACTACTTCTTAAAATGTTTTGTGTTTGAGAAATTATTGTGTTTAAGTAGTACATGGCTCCACCTTATATTTCAGCCCAAATTAAAATTTGTTTGTGTTGTTTACTTTTTGCATTCAACGTTGTTCAATTTCATAAAGGGTGCCAATACATATTGAGATGACTTTGTCCCAAAATATGACTTTATATATGTATACTCACACAGAAATGTCCATGTGTTTTGCAGAATATGTGTGGAGGACCAGACAATAAAGCGTGAAGAACAGACAACGACAACATTGACTGCTGCTGTGTTGCCAAGGGCAAACTATCTGTAAGTTCTCCCATCACCTTTTCACAGTTCTGTAATACGGAAGTGAGACTTGAAGCCTTCATATCTAGAGTTACTGTTTATTTAGCCAGTGTGCAAGTGTAGTCTTTAGGCATGTGTTTTTTAAGCGTTACTGTCTGAAGGGGTGTTAGCAACATATCTTAACAACATATCTGGTACATCTAACTGTCAAACTACCTCTTCAGACGCATCCACTTGTTTCTATCTTTCCATGAGGAAGGCTAAGACTAAAAGCATGCGATGAAGTGTGACTCCTACCTTACACAAACAATGCAAGTCGCTTTGATTTACCTCATCACATTTAAGTTGAGCTAGCTCAACTGCATTAATCACTTAAGGCTCTTCCTAATTCCTACAACTCAGTTGTATTTCCCAATTTGACTTAAGTTAATTTTCCAAAGTTTGGGTGTTGCTTTTTCCTTTTCTTGTTTTTTATTAGCATGTAGATTCACTCTAGAAACACTATTTGTCTCTGTAATGGCTGAGCGGGCCCGGACGGAATTGACTGGAGTTGACACGTTCTAAGTAAAGCTGTGGGGGGAGTTTGAGGCGAGGGCTTTACCGTGACACTATAATGGCAGGCAGCGGGGAGGTGAAATCATTTTTATTGTTGGGGGGGGCTGGGAATAGGATAAGAAGGGAGGGTGGAGGGCAGAAAGAGAGAGAAGTCTCATTAATTGAGTGCGAAAGCAGCTGGGCATTCAGAGCCATTTCACCCCACAGCAGTAGTGCATTGGCGCTGCCCGTCTCCATGTCCTCTCAGTCCTAATCGCTCCCAGCCACTTCCTTCTTTCTCCCTCCTCTCCCGCCTGAATCCTTCAGTGCCCTGCCGAGGATTGTTTTACGCTTAATTTTGTTAGACCTAACAAGATTTTGCTAATTAAATCTCCTCCTGGCTGGAGCCGCCATCCAGCCTGTCGTGCAGAGCGATTGTTGGTATAGACCTTTTTAGACAAATAAACATTTTCATTGTAAAGGCGTAGGGAGAGGAGGGGCTATTGAGGGAATGAGTTCTGCGTTACTTTTCCCGCTCCTCCTATTTCACGTCGAACTGCTTGACTGCACTTTTGGAAGAGGAAGTCATCCGAACCCGATACCACTGTCTCTCCTCAGTGGAATGACAGCCTTGAGATGATAGTCTCTTTTAAACCAATGGCTTCCAACCATTACATAATCCCCTTCTTTTGATGACCAGATAGAAATTACGCAGCTACACAATCCTTATAAACACAACTGTCCGGCAACTTTATTCTGAATTTATAAAAACAAAACCTGTAAAACAGTTTTTTTTTTTTTTTACAGAAAACATACTTATGTATAGTACGACCAGTGATATACTCATTCTAAAATGGAAAGGGGTATGAATACAAACACATAATTCTCAAGGTGTGGCGAGGTCTCAACATGCCATTGAAGGGCCTTGACCTACTATTGTGGATATCTCCTCAAGAGACTCCACAACTATTGTGGTAGCAGACTTCCTGTTTCCCATTTGGGCCCTACACACCCATTGTCAGGCCTTATAGTCTCTCTAGCCAAAGGCTTCGTTGTATCCCCCATCCACCTTCTGCCTCCGGTCCCTGTTCCCTTCCCAGCCTGCATCCCCCTAACTCCCTCTCAGGTTCAGCTCTATCAGACCTTTGCCAACATTGTGGGTGGTGTGGGCAGGTTGCCCAGTCCTGGCAGAGATGCCTCCTGGTGAAGGTTTGTGCTTGGTGATCAGGTTTCTTCACCTGTCGCTCAGCTTAGGGAGGAAGGGAGTCAGGAAAAATGCCCAAGCATGTTTGTTTATTTATTTTTTTAATACAGTGTAGTTATTTTGGTAGAAGCATTTATTCTGAGCGACTTACGTTAGCGAGTGAATACATTTTCATACTTTTGTGTACTTCCCCATGCAAAGCACTATGCTCTGACAAGTAAGCCACATGGGCCTTGTCATTTGCAAGAGAACTGGACCCTAATGTTCTGGACGTTTTCACTTCATTTCCCCTCTTATTTATTACAGGGGAAATAATTGGTGGTAGGACATCCTTAACTTTAGCATGTGACTAATAACTAGCATCCCTAAGCTAGATAGCTGTTAATGTTTTTTTTTTTTTTATTCAAAGATATGTGGTTTATTTTGCTGTGTTTGTACAAGTGTTTGTGAAATGCCATTAGATCAGTTTCCTGTCCAAAATGTATGTGGCATATGAGGTACCGTGTCTTGCACAAGCTCAGCATGGTTAGCATAGCAATTCAGAGATGGAAATCAGCCTCATTAAAAAGATTACATGTAATGTTCAGTCTCAGATGAGTGTAACTAAGTTTAATTTAGATTGAAACACCTGACACTTCTCACTGTCTGTGCAGATGATGAAATACATTAGGCTGCCATTTTCAAACCCACAATGAATTACAATGTAAACCATAGAGGAAGTAATTTACCCTTCACTGCCTGTGTAAATATCAAGGCATATTAGTGTAGAATCTGTGACATTGTGAGACTACGGTGCCAACAGAGATGACAGCATTTTCCTAAGTAATAAGGCCTAAATGAATTGGCTGTCATGGGTAATGGAACCAAATGCATTTTATATTTAACTGAACAAAATGTAAAAGACTTATATTGTCCAGCAAAAGTTTCAAGTTCACCTTTATGCCTTTCATCATAACTGTTAGCACACTAGCTTCTCCTTCTCTGCTCCCATCTTTCTTGCCATCTTTACCTCACAACCCAACGTTGAAAACCCCATCTCCTCACCTTGCTAGAAACCCACCCCTGCTCTTGTTACCTCACCAACCCTAATTCTAATTATGTTGATTTAACTTATCCACATCCCCCTCCTTCTTCCATCCCTCCATCTGAATGGAGGCTTATTAGTTTAATATTTTTTTATTTATTCCCCATTTCTTGGGGTCCCTGTCGGCATTTCCAATTACTCTCACCGCGCGGCTGTAATTGCCTCCATGCTAATGGCCGCCAGACAATCGTGCTAAATGAGGTGAGGCCGAGAGGCTGCGAGCCCGACTTCATTAAGAGCTAATGGGATTTTATTGGGGGGACTGAAGACCCAGCTCATCAAAAAGGGGACGATGGAAGGAAAACAAAACAGATGGAGAGAAAGAGCCAAAAGAATCTGCCACGTTGCTCCCTGTGTAGGCAGCAAATCATTGTACAACTCCCACCTTGCCCCAAAACCCCCACCCAATCCCTGTAAACACTGTCGTATTATTGAAAGATAAGGCTGATTTGGAGGCTAAAATGTTTTAAAAGTGGTCTACGGGCTTCCACTTACGTCAAAGTATTTACATTACAGTAAAGTCATGGCTGCAGGAAGAGATTTGGATTGCTAGGGTAAAAATAAAAAACGTTCTAATATAACATTTAGGCCTATTTCAAATATAATTTGCATAACAGCATATTGTTGAGATGAGTATTAGAAAACCAATATTTGTATACAAACAATAGTTCAGGCCATTATAAAGGCATGCAGATTTGACAATATTTTGAGAAAATGTTAGCTTGCCTCATCTCACTCTAGCAACTCCTTGTAGTTGCATGGGTGCCTGTGAGCTCAGTCATGGTAGATGACCGTAGAGTGTGTTCCCTTCAGCGTGGAAGAATTACTGTGTAGTCTTCCTGGTCCAGCCAGCACCATGATAAGAATCACAGCATTCATTGTGCTTCTGAGGACACACACCTTGATATTGACTGACCTGAGTCTGCTGGGAGATGCAGTGATATCCAGTTAATGACAAATTGGATATTTATTGGGTATAAAAATACAAAAAAATATGTGAACGCTCAACCATAGAAATATAATTATTAGCTACCTGGCAGTCCTAATTAAAAGGATTGCTGTGTGTTTAGCAGTCAAATTGCCAGGGTTAGATGTTCTAAACACTTCAGTGTATTATACAGCATATACAGCGTTCTACATTTGGCACATGCTGCCCAAATTGCAGCCTTCCCAACCCTGTTGTTGATCCTCTGTGGCTAAATCATTAATGTGTGACTGAAGTGCTATTCATGTCTGACTGAAATCAATCTGGTGGACATTTTTATATAGTTTTGGAAGATAAACTAACATTTTCATAGTTTCTAAGAAAACATACATGATATGAATTTGAATATGAAATATGGCAAAATGAATAGAAAATATAGTCATTGACAAGGTTAGAAATAATGATTTTTTCTTAAAATTATAATTGTGTCCTTCAAACTTTGCATTCGTCAAAGAATCCTCCATTTGCAGCAATTACAGCCTTACAGACCTTTGGCATTCTAGATGTCAATTTGTTGAGGTAATCTGAAGAGATTTCACCTCATGCTTCCTGAAACACCTCCCACAAGTTGGACTGGCTTGATGGGCACTTCTTACAGTCAAGCTTCTCCCACAACAGCTCAATAGGGTTGAGATCCGGTGACTGTGCTGGCCACAAAGCACACTTGGAGCTGTGCTTTGGTTCATTGTACTGTTGTAGGAGGAAATTGGCTCCAATCAAGCACCGTCCAGAGGGTATGGTGTGGCATTGCAAAATGGAGTGATAGCCTTCCTTCTTCAAGACCCCTTTTACCCTGTACAAATCTTCCACTTTACCACCACCAAAGCACCCCCAGACCATCACATTGCCTCCATCATGCTTGACAGATGGCATCAAGCACTCCTCCAGCATCTTGTCATTTGGTCTGCGTATCACAAATGTTCTTCTTTGTGATCCGAACACCTCAAACTTAGATTTTGTCTGGTCTTTTACCCATCTTAATCCTTTCTCTTTATTGGCCAGTCTGAGATATATTGCTTTTTCTTTGCAACTCTGCCTAGAAAGCCAGCATCCCGGAGTCGCCTCTTCACTGTTGATGTTGAGACTGGTGTTTTGCGGATACTATTTAAGAAAGCTGCTAGTTGAGGACCTGTGAGGCCTCTGTTTCTCAAACTAGACACTCTAAAATATTTGTCCTCTTGTTCAGTTGTGCACTGGGGCCTCCCACTCCTCTCTCTATTCTGGTTAGAGCCAGTTTGCGCTGTTCTGTGAAGGGAGTAGTACACAGCGTTGTACGATGTCTTCAGTTTCTTGGCGATTTCTCACATGGAATAACCTTCATTTCTCAGAACAACAATAGACTGATGAGTTTCAGAAGAACGTTTTTTGTTTCTGGCCATTTTGAGCCTGTAATCACAATTGCTGATGCTCCAGATGCTCAACCAGTCTGCAGAAGGACAATTTAATTAAGTTTTTAATCAGCACAACAGCACTCAGTGGTGCTAACATAATTGCAAAATGGTGTTCTAATGATCAATTAGCCTTTTAAAATGATAAACTTGCTATTGGAACACAGGACTGATGGTTGCTGATAATGGGCCGCTGTACGCTTATGTAGACACTCCATTAAAATTCTGCTGTTTCCAGCTACAACAGTCATTTACAACATTAACAATGTCTACAGTGTATTTCTGATCAATTTGGATGTTCTTAGGGAAATTTCTGAGTGAACCCAAACTTTTGAACGGTAGTGTATATTTCAATTTCTAAGGGTATATGAGTAAAATGCAGTTTGTCTTTTTTTGCTACAATGTATTCCAGACGTATCATTTACCATAACACAAATGTTATTTCACTTGCAATCTTAAATGACTGTGACTTACACCGACCAATAAGATAATATCCTAGTTCATTTCCTAATTTGTTTTCTAGTTTGTTATCTCCTACTGTGCAATAGATCCTTTAACTAATAAATGACCTATTTTTTTTTTAAAAGGAGTGCAAACTACCAGACAGAATAAAAACCTGGTTTTAACCCCATTGAGGCATCCAGCTTGTTTTACAGCAATAGAGGTGGTTTAATGCATCAGCTCAGTGGGAGATATGGCAGCGCTTGATGCACTTAGAAACAAGGACCTCTAGTACTCAACTCAAAAAGAGGGCATGCAAAGTGCTACAAGAATAGCTTTTTCAACAGCAATGTTTGGTTTTGTACATCTTGTTCAAGTGCTCAGTTTAAACAGTGCATTTTAAAGAGATATGTTAACTTCTTCACAGTGCAGATCACATTTATGGGATGGAGATTAGTGAGTGATGCATTTAGTACTGTATGTATATATTTGGTAGTGATGCCCATGAAATGGATATGAATCCATTTCTGTCACCAGTCTGCCCTTGATGTGCATGTGTAGCTGGCCTGCCATTTTAGGGAACCCCTATAGGAATTAATGTATTGTGAGGCTTGCAGTTGCCCATATTTTAATCCTCCAAACTGACTGACTTGCCCAAAGCAAAGTCCGTACTCAAAAGACAATTGAATTATTCAAAGTTTCCTGGCTCTAGAAACTTTTCTTCCACATTTTCTTGCCTTCATCAACTGTACTCGGTGTCTGTTCAGGGTGGTTGTTGGCCTCGGCCTGGTCCTGGTAGTAACAGCTGTCCTCCAGCTGCCAGTAGCTCCTGCTGGGAGGAAAACAGGCCTAAACCTCCAGGGTCAGAGCTGTGGTATGGCGGTCTCCACGGCAACAGGCATAGAATCTAGAGCCCTGAGAACAATCCTGCCTCTGAGAGAAGAGCTACGCTCCGGCTCAGCTCGCCTCTGAGCTCAACACAGGGGAATGTGGGCACTCCCTGAGTGGGGGGACAGAGAGGGAAAGAAAGGGGTGGAGAGGGAGGTATGTGGAGATGATGAAGACAGGGGGTGAGGGGGTGGGAAGCTTGGTTTTAGCCCTGACTAAACAGTGGTTGTCATGTTAACCCTATCCCCCCATCCTTCCCATCTTCTCTCTTTCGCTTGTTCTACAGCACCTCACCTTCCTCAGTTATTTCACACAGGGAATGAGCCTATAGTGGAAGCCTTCTGTTCCACCTATAGAACTCACAAGACAGCGTTCAAATGACTGCATGACGTAAAAAAATACTTTGCTTAGTACATGTGCTGCATTTTACAGATAATGCTAAACAAGGTATATTCCATGGAAAGTCAAGCTCTTCATGCTGCAATTCGAAAAACCGAGCTGTTAAAGCAGAGTAAGGTTATTCTGTTAGATTTTATCTGGTTAAGATAGGTTTGTTGCTCTGACTAGTTATGATTTGTTGCTATACACTGTGATTGTAAACAGTTACATAAAATTACATAAAGAAAATTACATTAAATATTTTTTACATTATAGGCTGTGACCCTGAACTCAAAATACTATAAAAATGTTTTTATATTTTTATATATAATATATAAATGTTTTTATATTTTTGTAACTCGCTTTACACTGCTCTCAGGATCCATGACATGAAAAAGCTTGTCACTTACACTAGGTCGGGGGTCCCTACCTGTATTTCACCTCGGACCGGCATGCTACTTATGCTCTTTGAAAAGTTTAGGCTGAATGTTTGTTCCTTGACACTGTGCAGTGTAACCTTGGGACAAGGTTTGAATGTTTGAGACATTATGGGTGGCTTTTTTGACAGAGATATATTATGGTGTAAGGTATGGTTTTGCCTCATTTATCAATGAATATTACTGGAATATCTGTAAATTATTTCAAGGTGAAAGGAAACTGAGTTCAGATTATTGTTTGTATTGTTATGGTACAAAAAAGGAAATTATTGTTCTTGTTTTATGTGTTTAGGCCTCCAAGCTTTAACTGTAGCTTAACATGGACAGTATGACAAACAACAGTTGACGTTGAGGGAAGGAAACAGAATGCTAGTAATTTAACTCAAGGTCACCACTTTTTGCCCAGACAGAAACACACAAAGAGTATACTGATCAAAAAGAGAGGCCCCTGTCGTTGCACCGTCAGTTTCTATGGTAACAGGCTCCCTGCGAAAAGGTCATCGTCAGAGGCAGCCTCAGAAAGGCACAAGAGGATTATGGGGGATTTGAAGAGAGAATAAAATCTGTTTTATTCTGTTAAAAAAATTAAATATTCTTCCTTAGAATATCTGTACGATGATAAAAACATAGTATTTGAATAGCGCAATTACATGGCTCCAAACGACAACGGCCTCTCTTTTTTTATTATTATTTCTTTATTTTCTTTTGATGTCAGAATTGAAAAGGGAGTATGGTCGGCAGTCGCCTGCCGCCCAAGCTTTGTGCCTGCCGCTGATACGTACCCGCCATGCCCCCTCAATCACTGGCGGCTTCTTCCACACCCCTCCCTCTCAAGTCATTTTAATTAACTCAGTCTTGCTGGCGTGGCTGGCAAAGATAATTGGAGTGGGTTTTGGATGCCATTTACTCTAAATGTCGCCTGTTTCTTTCTTTTCCTTTTGGTCTGCCTCGTTTGGTCTGGATCTGCCTTTCCCCCCTCATCTTCTGGCGTGGAGGCTGATGGAGTTACAGTACCTACTGTACCTCCCCTCTTCTCTCTGTCTTTCACTCCCATCTTATATTTAAATGTGAAATGTGGTTTTTACTTTGTCTGGTGCATGGCATGTCGCAGAGAAGTTCCTGTGAATTGCACAAATGGGCCGAGACTGCAATTTATTTGAAATGGCAAATCAGGCAATGGCAATTTATTTGAAGTGAGATGATTCTTTTGAACTTTTCTATGAAAAGTTTCAAGAATACTGAAAATAGGGTAGATATTTAAATGAAAGAGCTTAAATGGGCAATATGTAAAATGTTTTACTGTAATACTCACATAAAAATAAGCAAAAATGACCAGTTGAAATCTGCAGCTAATATTTTAAGTTAATGTTTCAAATAATCTATTTCTACAAAATGAATCACAGTGACTGACATATTCCCCATATAAACTTTCTCGCCGGTCTGTCTATCAGTTTGCATTGATTTGTAATCTCCTTATACTTTTTTTAGACAGTTGCAGTACTATCTTTCCCACCCTAAACCACACTGGACTGACTAGTAGTACACCGGTCTCGGTAAGGGAGGACGAGGAAGAGACAAGTCATGTTGTTGTTTAGATGCAGGATTCTACACAATGCCCCTTGAAGAATTTTAACTTAAAGGGATAGTTTGTCCAAAATTCATATTGTTCTCAAAGTTTACTTAGCAAAAGATCTTCCAGAACAGCCATAGAGTCATTTTTTCAAACAATCCATTATTCAGCTCTGTCCCAGTCTGTTATTAGCGTTATTAGCATCATCCAAATTCATGAATAGAAACATTTCGTACCGGTATAGCAAAGCTGAATTGCAAGTGGAAAACTACTCCAAAACACTTGCAGTAATCTGTTGTGGTAGCATTGACTGTACACTGATGAAACAGCTGGCGGAATTGGCTGAATTCAAACTGGCGCTAGCGAACTACTTCCTGTAGCCACCATACACAGCTTCTGTTCTTCGGCAGTGATCTCACTGAGGTGTGTGAGAACTTTAACCTCAACAAGCTATGTGAAGATAGGTTGCTTCGCCTAGCTTTTTAAAATAGCTGCTACAGTAGTTTACACTTAGGCATAGTATTGCTATATTTATTGCTATATTTTTGCTTTATATATTTCTTAATTCTTACTACGTAGATGTCATGTGCCATGTCACAAGAATTTTGTTGTGAAGGATGACACTGTTATTCAGTGCATTTGATAAATTTTGAACTTCTGGATTTTCTTTGTTATTTAAGTATTGATGTTGACTTCTGCCTGCTTGTGGATCTTGAGTTAATTAAATTCTACCCACTCTGCAATTGGGACAACACTTCTGCCTCTCCCGAGTCATATTGTGGGACATACAATGGAGCAACTTCGCCAACGAGACATGCAATTTTTGCCAGAAACATTTTAATACAGAGGATCGTGCCCCACGTTCACTTAGAAGAGGACTAAAGGCAAATGCAATTCCATCAAGCCACCCAATTCAACCCGTGGAGACAAGACAGATTGTAAATAATACTTCCGATTGCTATGTTATAATACACAAATTATACATTGCCTGCTTTGCAATATAGGGATATGTACAGTTTCCATTATTTAATTTGTACGATGCTAATAACACTAATTACTGACAGACAGAGCTGAATAATGGATTGTTTTAAAAAAAACGATGTGCCTGAATGACCAACTGGGGGTAAGGGGACTGTCACTTAAATAAGATTTTTGGACGAACTACCCCTATTATCTGTGAAATGTCACTGCTTTGACAAACTGGAAGTGAGGCAATTCAATTCTTTTCATATTTTCAATGAGTAGTTAAGAGAAAATAGTTACTTGGGGGGGCTTGTCACGACAAATTGTGTTGATGTGAGGTTTTTGGCAAATCCCTCAAACATGACATGCTTTCAGACAAAGAAATTGTTTATTTTCAGTTTAATTCACATTATTACTACAAAATGGGGTTGGAAACATTGTGAAAAACCTTCTTATATCTTTATAATAGTACTGTCAACTTCTTTCTTTCTACACCAGTTCTCTGCAGTGTAGTGCATTGTTGAGAGTTCAGGAATTGAGCAATAAGTAATATGTGCAACACAGTAAATGTGTACATGGTGTGCAATGTTCTCATGAATTTTAACTGCACACTTCCTTTGTCAGTGTTCATTTAGGTGCTTGGCTTTGGTTGGAACTCATTGTTAACTTCAATTTCTTCAATCAAAACTAAAATGACACCAATATCTATGAACATTTTTCAAATCAGCTACACAACAATCAGGTACACAACAAACCTGTCATGATCCATCCTGCCATTAACAAGAACTATTTACAGGATATTTGATAAGGTCGCTAAAAAAAAAATCTCACCTAGATCAAATTCTAGTCGGCAGATCAATGCCTGACTGCAATTCCCAAAATCTTATCTGAGAACTTAAAACTAAATTTGTTGGAGTAACAGTTTTTATGAAATGTGTAATTTATTACTGCTACATGCTAAATTCTCCCAATAGGAAACCAATGTCATCTTACCATGAACGTCACCAAAATCTCAGTCATAAACTGGCCACCCAAACTTGTTGCTTGGCAACGACACATTCAATAATGTTAGTTTGCTCGTCCAAAGAGTTAGCCTCTGCGACCTACTGTACCTTAACTCCAGTTAGCTAAAATGTAGCTTATTTTCACCATCCTCTACTGGATCCCTTGTATGTCTTCATGCTCCATCAAGGATTGAAACAAATGGACTCACTGAATTAGAACACTGTGCAATTTGGGGGCCTGTAGGAATTCAGGTCGTGATTGTGGTATACCAAAAGTGCCCAGGGCCCGGTTTCCCGATAACGTGGCACTTACGACGGTTTAAAGATGCACGTAGCCTTAAGATGGACTTTGTTACGATGGACTTATGCCTGTTTTCCAAACAATCACGTAAAGTACGTCACTTTATAAATTGCATCGTAAGTGCAACCTTAAGACTGTTTGGAATGTAATTATACCATGTTTGGAATATAATTAGGCCATGAATACATTTTAAAATATAGCCTATTGCATTTTGATAGAGCTTGATAACTCATCAGAAGCATATCGCTGGTGATGTACTTATGGTAGTTCCATTTACCTCGGAAGTCGGAACTGGGAATGACGTCACACCAAAGTTAACCCAAGTTGATCGCATTCCAAAAGTCTAAGTCGGAAAACAAGACAGACCCCCCCCCCATTAGCCTTTGTTGTGCTCTTTCGGAATATATACTATGTTTTTCATTGTATTTCATTGTGTAGAAAAATGTTTTGACCACTTTTTAATCGGCCATTCCGTAACCGGTTATCTAACCTGTAACCTGGACAGGTGAGTGCTCTTCAGAATATTGTAACGTAACTATAAACGTCATTTTCCTATATAATTTATAACACTAGTCTGCTAAATGGCATAGAGTGCTGCCATCTTGGATTACGAACTCGGGGCTAGTGTGGTTGCTCCGACTTTCCGAGTTGGAATTCCAACTTGAGGGGGCGTTCCAGTTGAAACTTCCGACTTGAAACTCAGAAATTCCGACCTCCGAGTACAAATGGAACGCGCCATTAGGCATTAATAGACCCATTTGGAGTGGACGTAACGGTTACGTCACTGAAGTTTGGTGGTGGCAGAAAACTGCCAGGAAAACATCTGGAATGCTCGTCTCTGCATGCTCATTTGAGGCAAAGTTTTGGTCCACTGTTTATCACACACAGGCATATAATCAATGATGTAGTTACTGTAATAACGATAAATAAGTAACAGCAGCAACCACAAAGCTGACATTCTCAGTAGGCTATTTCACAATGGTAAACACCATGAACCTACGTTAACATTAGCTAGCGTGTAAGCAGAATTAGCATGCTAACAAACCAAATTGCTCATACTTAGACAGTTTAGATTACATCACTCAGTATTTATGCAAGCATTTAATGAATGAATGGGATATACGGTAATATTATATCTGTGACATGACATCTATATTCCTACATGTTGAAAAGAGGTTTCTGTCACTTTCTGCCACCAGTTCTGCTCCGCCTACAAAAACGTCATCACTGAAGTAGTGAAATTTAAGGTGGACGAAACATTATATCCAACCAATACACTAGCCAATCAAAATATCTCCAGAAATCAAATCACGTGACATCAAATATCAGTTCCTCCGGTAGCTAATATATTACACATAGCAATCACCACATGATTGGTTATTTGGGAATATAAAGCATAGTTGGAAAATTCATTCTAATTGTTTGAAATAAAAATGGAACGCAAGAGAAAACAAGCATTCAGAGCTGAACAAATCAGTGTTGTTCTTGACAAGGTAGAGAGGCACCAGCGCCTATCCATCAAAGACAGTAACCTACTATGCGGGGTTTCTGACTCGTGAGCGCTAATTTTGAACACTTTTTCTTAAATGTTTCTTGTTTTACATACGTTTTGCTTTATCCTCAGTTGACAATTGCATTCAATTACATTCACATCCACTCAAGCACGTTTTAGGCTGTATAATTTGTCTAAATAAATTGGTCTAAATTAAAACTGTTTTGATCATTTTTCTATTGCCTAAATATTAGCTATATGCGATATTTCACAAAAACTGCAGAGTGCCTGTTAAGATCGGTTAAGATGGAATAACGAGTGGTCCGGAACACTCGTTAATTAACGAGCGATGTTACGTGCCACTTAAGTAACGATGCTTTCGAGAAACGCACTGATATAATAACTTGGAACTTACGTGCATTTTACGATCATCTGAGGCCTAGTTCACATGCATTGGATTTTTTTTATAAACGTTTTTTTCCCCATGCGTTTTGGCCTTTCGTGCACATATCAACGGCGTTTTAGGTCACTGAAAACAGATATTTCGAAAAACGAATTCCAGGGTGGAGAATATTCAGAAACTCCATTTTCAGTGTTACGTGTAGATAGGGAAAACTGAGTTTTTGGCTTGTAACGTTAGTGTGCACCGTTATCTCCCTTGGGTACATGAGGCGATTTTAATCTTTCTTACAGGACTTTTTACATGTTTATCCAAATAGTACAGTTACTCTCCCACTTTAATGAGCAGAGGCGTCAGAATGCGCTACGGAGGTCGCTGCTACATCCAACACTTGCGTCATTTTGTTAGCCTACTGGAATCGGTAATAACCTTTTTTCAGGCTTCTGATTAGCCAACGTGGCTGTGAGGTTAGGGTTATATCGTCGCCTATTTGGTTTGGCATGCTTTTAACAGTGCTTGACTGAGTGTTTCTGCGTTTTCATGTGGACGGAGATTTTTTTTTAAATAGTGCTCGTATGGACTGGATTTTTTATGAACGAAGGAGAAAAAAAAACGTTTTAAAAAAATACCAGTGTACGTGTGGACTAGGCCTTAGTACTTTGGGAAACCTGGCTCTAGAAGAAGGCGGGGCGATTTGGCTGTGGACCAAACGGGGTATCTGTTTGGTCCACAGCCAAAGCACTGTTAAAACGGTATAGCATCTCTTCGTGGAGGGTCGGGTGCGGTTATTGGACAAAAAACACACTCATGAAAATGTGTAGGTTTCATGAGAAACCTCATAGTTCATCGAGAAGTGTGATAAGAAGTAGAACAGTTTGCCAGGGTTTGCTTACTTTACTGCTCTTTAGGCTAGAAACAAGCTGTAAAAAGCACAATAAAGACAAGCCTCTAGTATACACAGGGATACCTTTGTTTTGTCTTTATTGCCAGGTTATATGACATTTATTGGAGCAGATGACATAAAACTGTTGTATTGTTCTTTGATACTCAGTCATATTTTCCAATTTAAAAATGCCACCTACTTTTAACCATGGAGAATTCTACACATTATGCTTTAGTTCAGAACTGATTTGAGCTATTAAGGCAAGTGCCAGACAGCCAGAGTTTAAACCAGCAACATTTGCAGCTGCCTTGGCATGTGGAAATGTTGTACAATACACCTGAAATACAGCAGAACACTGAAATACAACAGCTGAATAAGAAGATATTCATCTGAGGAACCATCATAATGCCTACTTCATCCATGCACTACCAAGATTTCCCATCACATAGCTTTGATCTTCTGCAGTATGTATGTTAGACTATTGTGTAAATATTCAGTTCCTCCTTGTTTCCTTTGGGTCTTTTTTCCCTTCAGGCTTGTCTTCAGCATGTGAAAGGCTTGCTCAAAGGTCTCATGTATTATGATTGGATAATTGACTTGGCCAGTCAAGCTCCATGTCTTAAACACTTGTAGGTAGCTATGGCATTGTGGTCATTGTCCTGCCACTTGAATAATCACTACCCAATGAGTTTAGAGGCATTTGGTTCTATCTAAGCAAGGCAATATGTTTCTTCAGAATTCACCCTGCTGCTGCTGCCTGCAGTTACGTGATCAATGATGACAAAGTAGCCAGTCCAAGAGGCAGCCATACAGAGCCCAAAACAAACCCCCCAATACATTTCACAATTAAAAGAAAGTGACAGCTCCGGTGTGCATGCACTAACGATGCAAATAAACATACCTGCTGAAAGAAACTGGTTGCAAACAAATATACCTGCTATATAAGAAACTTGGCTCCCTCGTATGCATCAAAATACATGTCCTCAAATTAAAGCTGACATTATGCACTTCAACATTCTGCCATAATCACTATCATTTCAAATCTACAGTGCTGAAATACTGAGACAAAAAAAAGAAAAACATGCTACTATGCAAAAACATTTGGAACTTTTGGAGTTCACTGTATTACACAAACTAGCTAATTGTTACAGAAATTAAGTGGGCTGACAGGTTTTGTAGGCCTCTCTTTCTATATGAGTGAATGTGTCAAAGAACCCCCACACCTAATGTTGCACCCCTAGAATATTTTTTTAATTCCGTAGAGAGGAGAGGATGAATGCTTGGACTTTTTTGTTGGCCATGATGATATTAGTGCTAGATTGCAAAAGTAGCCAGGACACTGGGGTTAACACACCTACTCTTACTGTAAGTGCAATGCGATCTTTAGTGACCATAGAAATTCCAGACACCCATTTAACGCCCCATCTGAAGGCTGACATCCTTCACAAGGCAAGTTCCCCGGACTGCCCTGGGGCATTGGAATATGATTTTCAGACCAGAGGGAAGAGTTACCCCTATTGGCCCTCAAGCACCACTTCCAGCAGTATCCTGTTTCTCATCCAGTGACCAACTAGTACAGACGCTGCTTAGTTTCAGAGGCATGCCAGTAGTAGGGTGCAGGTGCTATGCTACGGGTATACAATTATTTGCAGTACAAAAAACCAACATAACTACTGTAGTAGAGCACATCAAAGTTGTGTGCTGGAAAATTTGGGGAAGGCTTATATGAAGTTGCCACTGTGGTGCTCATGTGAATTATATTTTTAGGCTTTAGATCAATCTCTACTTTTTAAGTAATACTACATTTACATCAAAGTACCCAGTGATGTATAATGTGGTGCATGCAGTTGAATGTTTGCAGTGTGTGGCATTTGCGGTGTGTGTGTGAGTGTTAAGTGTGTGTGAGGACTCCTCCAGGCGGTCCCCTATCAATCACAAAGGGCCTGCTGCTGAAAGGGGGCCACAGTGGCCCACCCATCCAGCCTGACCGCTCGGGGGAGATCCAATGTCCTCAGAGCTCTAATGCACTCCAGATGTCCTGTTGGCTGGGTCTAGGACTGAGCTACAGGGAGATGGCAAGAACTATGAACCTATGGGCAGTGGGTCCTGTTTAATAGGGGCCAATGGAAGGAAATTAACTGAAATGAGAAGGCTCTATCTAAACTTGATCATTACAAAACAATTTCCATTATAAAGATTTTCTGCCTTTCCAACAGCCTAGCAGAGAGATAGGATCCGTATGTTAAGATCCTGGACTAAACTACGTTTTGTAGAAACAGACTTGTTTTAACTGATTTATATCATTTAGTTTCACACCACCTTCCCCAAGTCATCACACAGTATTTCGACTGTAATTTCAGATTGTGCGTGTTTGCCGTTCCCAGCCACATCACCAGCCACGGAGGCTAGGTGACACGTCATGGGGATCACAGGGCTCTGGCTATGACCCAGACAGGTCATCTTTGATTAGCTTATTGGAAATAGTCTTGTAGTTGCCAGGAATTAGGGACTTTGCCTTAGTGTTTTATTTCGTGGGCCTCCTGTGTATTAGCTTATATTATCCTGGAGGGAGACTGAGGCGGACAAAGGGACTTGTTGATGCACTTTCAGCAAGTCACCAGTTCCCTCTTCTGATTGTTGGCTCATATTTGTGATGCATGGAGCATCTCCTTTTCCCCATTTTTTAAAACAGCATTGGTAATACTGAGTCCCCATTCCCATTCTCTCTGAGGTTGGGTGCTCAGTTCTCTCTATCTCCACCTCTATCTTACCTTCTTTCTTACTTTAATCTACTTGTCTCTTCCTCTCTTCCACAACCTTTCTATCTCTTTCTCTAGTTCTCTTCTCAACCCACCTCTCTCCCTGGTCTTCCCACACATGCTCCCCTCCTCTCCCTCTAGCATTGGAGAGAGGAAATGTAATATTGGATTGTTTGGTGTTTCCAAGGATTCCATTCAGCTGGGTTTCTGCTCTGACAAAGACAAACATCAGCTGTCGGTTCCAAGAGCAGCAAACACCATCATGTCCCTCATTATTTCTCTGCTCTCATTTCGATGGTGAATACAACTTTTTATTGCCTCTTACTTCCTGGTTTATGTTCAAGGTGGCTCTTCTTGCACTCCATGAGTCCTTAAAACTCTTCTTGCACCCATATGTCCTTAAAATACTCAATACAAGTTCTTTCCAACAATGTGTTTTGTTTTTTAAATGACGGTGGTAATATCATAATTAGAAGACTATTGGGAATGGTTGGTTACTGTTAATTTTACAGGAAAAATAAATCTAGATAAAGAGATAAAATTTGTGGAGCAGTTCTGTGTTGCAGGGTATGAAACTGGAGATAGGGATAATAGTCGTTTAATTTCCAATTATTTTGAAGGGAGCATGCATGAACTAGATTTCAATTAGCTAGCATATTCAGTGGCATAGCTATCTTTCAGACTGCACAAATCTCTCATTCACGTCAATTCAGTGACACCCTTTGCTTTTCTCAAAGGTCCAACCCCATATTTAAAAGGAACACCCTTATGAGGTTAAGGTTTTTGACAGTACCACCCCTTCATTTCTTCCACACTCTATAACAGTCTGACCCGTTGAAGGTGCTTCATCCTAGGCTACCCAAACATCCCCAGGATTCTGCTGAGAATCACGCCTGACTGTCCCAACCCTATTTATTTAGCCCTGTACACTCCTCCTTTGCCTGTACGTTTCATGGGGAGGGATATTGTGAAGGAGGGAGGGAGGGAGGGAGGGATGTGGAATCTAATGCACCCCTCATTGCCACATGTCTACCAGCACAGCTATACAGTGTTCCTAGGCCCTCTGGCATGGCATTGCACTGCCTGTACTTGAACTTATGCCTACCTTGTCAACTATTTATTTAGCCTTGGTGCCAGGATATTCACTCGAAAACCTGTTGTCTATTCGGGCCCCTCCAAGGTACAACCACTACCTGAAGTTTAACCGGAGTGACACGCTCACTCACGTCTGCCGATAAGAAGGTATCCATCTTGAAGAGGCCTGGCAGATGCAATAGCGGATAACCCACACAATGTTCCCACTGTGGTATCGCCTGTGAACATGAGAGCAGAAGAAGAAGAGAGAGAGTGCCGCGGAAACGATTCAACGACAGCTAACTCTTGTAGATTACACTCCTCTCACCAAGCTCACGAGTTCCAATTTCAGGCAGAATTTCTGGCCTTCAATATTCTGATTTTTATCAGCTTGCAACTGCTGCGTGTCAACCGCGGGATACATTGCCTGCTCTGCCTTGCGTACGGCTAATAACATCAAGATGCTGGTTTAGTCAGAGCCGGCTTAGCACAACGCATAGAATGAAAGCTATGTGACATGTAGGAGGATGCAGTGAAGGTCTCCAATTGGAAGTCCATCAAAGTACTATTTTGACTGGATTTGAAAGTCTTTGATGGGCGGAATGGAGGGAGGATAAAGAAATTGCTTACTCATACCCAAAGGAGGACTTAGCTTCCTTTAGAGTTTCAAAACACAAAGGCACATATAGGCTATAGGTTTTATTAGGCTTTCTTTAGATTAATGTATTTTGTTCTGACAGACTGGGCATAGTAAGTCTGACTGAAAATGGCAGTCAGACTTACTATGCCCTGTCTATATTCTAGCTATTTTTATTGGTGTCATCAACAAAGGTCTGGTCACACTGTAGTTCACCTGCTGGATACCAATATTACACAAGTCAAGACAAATCATCTCAGAGCTCTTTCACCTTTAATAAGATCTTGTAACTAAATACCTAATTGCTACAGTAGCAGAAAGAAAAGTTGCATCTAAAAGGTAAGAAAAAGCTTTACAGTGGATCCTTATGATATTGTCCACATGAAGAGTCACAGTA
>JACXGI010007568.1:25852-36916 GCA_016801175.1 Esox masquinongy
AGTATGGTAGTCAGTGATGGGTGGAGAGTATACAGTATGGTAGTCAGTGATGGGTGGAGACTATACAGTATGGTAGTCAGTAATAGCTGGAAAGTATACAGTATCTACAGTAGGGCTACATGCATGTGAAGGACAACCACAGTCAGAATTATGTAGACCTATGTATATGTTTGCTCATTCAGAGCAGAGAGATCGTGGCAGACTTATAAGAAAGATCATAAGAATGAATCAGAGTAGTCCTCAAAAAGGCAGGTCCCTTTCATATATTGGACAAACTGGTTGGTTGGGCAGGAAAGAATTTGAAATGCAAAACACACAAACCATACACATACACAATTGCTCTCTGGGTCATCATGATCAAGGTATTCTTCAATTAGTCCTTTTGTAAAGTACTATTTCCCTAGACTTAAACACTGCACACCATTTCTCCAACATCAACGTACCACCGGCAACATCAAACTCATAAAATGCTTTGTGGCTGATATATTGGACAATGGCATAGATTAGAGATTAAGACAAAGGAGGAGCTACTTTTTTTCAATCAACATAGCGGAGAAACATGTTTTCTTCTTGTTGCAGGACAGCTGTACCTTGTTTTATTTGATAGTGCCAGTACATAAAAACAAGGTGTAATGACATTTCATCAAATTCTTTAATGATAAGGCACTCAAACCTTTAATGTACAACTGTCATACAACCATTTCATATGAGATGTTGCTGATTATCCTGATATTTTGTTGATCATCTGTAAATGGCCTTGGCCATTATAGTTAAGGCATATATTGTTGAAATTTTACTGACAGGCTACAGACATGCTTTTGAAATTTATAGTCAAACATGGTTTGTTGAGCTGGAATATAGACATCCTAGTACATTGAAATTCCACTGAAAGGCTAAAGAAATGCTGTGTGTATAGTAATGAGTATAGTAAGTAGAATACACTTAAGTAGAATAGCAAGTAGTAAGTAGAATACACTTACAGTACCTGTTGAAAGTCAACAGACATGCAGATGACAATCTTCTTATTCCAAGTAGCTCAAATATTCCAACTGCTCTCATGAAATCTTTGGCTGAGGGACAGGCGTTGTTGTAAACACGATCTAATGCAGAAAAATGGAAGGTTCGTTTGTAAAGCATCTACCGATGAATTAGTTTATGGCAAAACATTTGAAGAAAATAACATTTAGTTTACTAAAATAGCATACTTTTTATGATTTTGATGATAACTGGACTAACTCATTGAAATAACTTAGACTGAATTATATTTTAGTCAAAAGGACTTAGACCACACAAAATCAAAAAAGAGGGCCAAAATGAATACTGCTAAAGCAATCACAGTGAGCATGCAAACCTTTGGCCACAATAAAAAGAGAATATGTAATTTTGAGTGTGTATATACATTGGCAAGACATTGCAAAAACATCAGAATAGTAAGTTAATAGTTGGCTGACGTCAGTGACAACAAACTGTAGAATGTAATATGTATGCATTCTAAACACATCTGGACAATGTGCAAATGTTCTGCATACTACTTCTTCCTGATGTGCATTGTCTGTGCATTGTCTAGACATCTATTTCTTCACTAATTTTCACCCTCAAAACAATCTACATTCAGCTGTAATTCCCAGCATGTGCAGTTGTGTGTTATCTCACCCATGTGGACATGTACGTAACATTTCCACAAAGATAATAAAACCTGAAAAATCAAGGTTAATATGGGCAAGGTTAAGTTTTGGCCTAAAATGTAGGTTATTGAGGTTAAGTTAATGCTAGGGGAGGGCTTGGGTCTAGGGCAGGCAAATAGGGAACAGGGATTTTTTTGGCCAGGATTGAGTCTCAGGTCCCCACAAGGATAGAAAGGTAAACATGTGCATGATAATAGGATTAATGCTAAGTAGAGAGACCAGGCAAGGTTAAGGAGTAGTGTTGTGGTTATGGACGGGGGTGGGAAGGAGGTAGAGGGGATGGAGAGGAGGCCTTCCTGTTGCCTGGCCAGGTTAATGAGGTGGATTGGGAGAAGAAGGCACCACTGTGATGTGTGAGCATCTTCCTAGCCCGGGGGGCGATGTGGCCAGAGTACTGCTGTTGGGCCACACGCCTCAGGCTCTCTGGTGGGTGAGTTAGTGGAGTCCATTTATATGTCATGACGCTGTACGTACCTTACCGAAGGGGTGTGTGCATGTGTTTGTGTGCATGTCGAAGTGTGTGAGCGCATGGCTGTAAATGTTTGTGCCTGTGTTTCTGTGTGCAGAAGTGTGAGCGGTGCCCCCCTTACCCCAGCCTCATTTTTGCGTGCCAAGTCCTTCCCTTTCACATGTTCCATACCCACCAAGACCTCCCCACATCCTGACTCCCCTTACCTTTTGCATTGCAAATTTTACCCTACCAATGACCATTGATTGGATATCCATATTCAGAATGCCTCATTTATATTTTCATCTGTGCTACTACAATGATTCAGGACATTAAGATGCATGATTATTTTTGCCTAGGTGTCACCTCAGACGCAAATGTTATTCATTGCATATCCAGGTCATCTTCATCCTCATTGGAATCTTGGTAAAAACATGTATGAAATGGGAAAAGTGTGGATTTTAGACTAGGAAATGGCAGCCCTATGGCTAAAGCAAATGTTGTGGTTGTAGCCATTCAGTGTTCTTCTCCTCCATGATCCTGAATGGGTAATTTAAATAAGAGTACCGACTTTAAGCTGCCACATTCCGACATGTTCATAAGATCAGATTCTGAGAAAACCGACAGGTCTCAGTTTTTAAGTCTGGCATATTGTGCAGCATAAAACAATGTGAGATCAATGTTTTGAAATGTAATTAAACCTGTGTAATGCTGTTGATAGGCTTTCAGAATGTATGTGTTGGAAACATTCCAAAAGATGATTTCCTTCAGTCATTTTTCGTTTAGCAGAATGTGAGAATATTTGGATGAAGAGAGCGAGTGTGTGTGTGTGTGTGTGTGTGTGTGTGTGTGCGCTATAAACACTCATTTACTGGCATCACTTGTTTTCTGTTTGCTGGAAAACCTAGCAAAGCTCTGTTCAAGAGCACTGAATCACTGTGTTTTAAACACATCAATAAAGAGTTATTTACACGTTAATCACTCGGGCTAATTTCTTATTAACACTTCTTATTTCACTGTTTGTGTTTGGTGAAGGAGTCTAAATATTGCTGCACAGTGTAATGAATGCACATGTAAAGAGAGAGGTGGTTGGATCCAAGAGCAGAGCGCAGTTTTATTGGTAATTTATCAACAAATCAAGAAGCAGGCTGGCACGTAGTCATAGGGCGGGCACAAGGTCAGTACACAGGAATCAAATAGACAGGAACAGAAGTACCGAAGGGGTAATCCAGAAAACGGCAGTCAGAAAAGGTAGGCACAGGTCAGGACACTATGAAGGTTTATAGTTGCACTAATAACAAACAATACCACACAAACGGCAATGAGACACAGACCTGAACTAAACAGGAAACACAGAACAAACACAGGTGGTTAAAATTTAGGTGATTGCGACCTGAGAGGAGAGTTGCATTCAGGGACGCCATGGCATTGGCTAGGGCCAGAACTGGAGATGGACCTGAGAGGAGAGTTGCATTCAGAGACACCATGGTGTTGGCTAGGGCCAGAACTGGAGATGGACCTGAGAGGAGTGTTGCGTTCAGGGACACCATGGTGTTGGCTAGGGCCAGACCTCACACACAGATTTGGTAGAAATCTGACGCTTGTTCTGTATTGGCAAAAGAGGAACATAAATGTTTGTGTGTATGCCAGTGTTGATTTCCTTATTTTTCATGTCAATTGACAAACATATTTTGTTCTCAGTGTCTAACTGCCTAGTAGTAAATGGACTGGACAATAGATATGTTCAGCAGGGGGATGTATGCACCACATTCAGGACACACAGCCCACATCGGCTGGTGAGCTGCGATGATGACTGTGGGTGGTGAAGTAGACAAGCTCCACCTCCAGTTATACCCATGCACAGGTCAACTTGATCACAAGAGGGAGATAGGTGAAACATTTAGGTGATTAGAAACAAGTAGATAGATGAGAGCAGCTATACGTCACTTTCCTCTCGTACGAACGACCACGCCCCCTTTTGGGGGACAGCTAGCGCTGTAAACGTGTGGAAGGCAACGGCGCAAAATTGTCAGTAGTAGTGGTACCATGCCTAAAAGCTGCTGCGTTGTGTTTTGCACGTCGAATAAGATAAAAAAATTAAAAAAACTAGTATACGCTTTTCTTTACCAAAAAAGCGAAGGACAGGAAAAGGAGAGATCTGTGGTTTCAGGCCATCCGCAGAGGGTGCAAATGGTCAACTATGGGACCTGTCCAGTCAACATGTTAATGTCTGTGGCAAACACTTCATCACAGGGTAGTTAATGTCAACAGTTATAATGTTAAAAGTCAAAGAAGTGAATGTTGATGCTGCATTGAAAAGGCAGTACATAGAACATTCTGAAAATTCACTTCCCTGAAGTGATTTTATGTCATGATTATCATCATAATAATTCCAATTCAAAATGGGTCTAAATGCTGCATAAATGCCATGATAATAAAATTATAGGGAATTGAATCTTGAAAAATTAAATTAAGCAACAGATGTAATTGTTCATTGCAAACTATTGTAGCAATACACATCATTCATTTGTAGCCTACCTTATAGTTGCAGGGTGCTAGTTAGCTTGCTAAACAAATTAGCGATTTAATTAGTTTACAGTAACGTCACATTGCAGACTACCAAAACAGCAAAATAAAGTGACAGATGTCATGAATACATTACCTGGAGATTCAATAAGGTAGTTGTATATAGCCTATCAGGATATGACACCTCCGGCTGGGTTGGGTCGTTCGTCCACTTTGATGGAGGCAGACTGAATGGACACTCAACCCCTATTTCTTGTGTTTACATCATGAAATAATTGTTTGCCAGACTGGCCATAGTGTTTGTGCTCCTAATTGCTAAAATGCAATATAGTTTTCTTATTTTGTTAGATTTATTGGCAAAAACGTCGGATTTTGTATTCACCGCCAGTCAAATTAAATGGGCTGTTTTCCCCCAAAAAGGGGCAGGAGTATGACGTGAAAGCAAAGTACCCGGATGGGTTGCTCTCATCTATGGTCATGCATGGTAAGGTGTGTATAACGTTAATTCTTGAGCTGCATTTTGAAGCAAAATGTAAAATTAAAACATTGTTGGCATTGTGAAATTCAATTTAGGCTGACGGTTTGGTTCTATGCATGGCTAAGCTAGCAAGTTTGTTTGGTTACCAAAGCAACTACTTTTGCCTGCTAGTGATCTTCAGTTGATATTGTCAAATATCAACAAATACATTAAATTATAGCCATGGTATAAAAAGGATAAGAACTCATGGCTTGTGTATTCTCTGGAATATAATGGAACTACATGGAAGGTCAGTTTCACTAAGCTAATGCATTCTTGAACACATCTTTTACATCATGCATTATTTTCCAGATATTGTTCAAGTTAAAGGTGATGACTCATGGAGTTTTTGACAAATGCAATCTATGTAACCGTGACGGAATATACTCACTTTCAGTGCTTTGACAGCCACTTGCATCTACAGTGAAGGTTGCTCTATGCCTTCACGGTAAACACTACAGCCAAGTATATGATCTTGTTCATTCATCTTTTTTCTATTATATTTGATTATATAACCAACTATAATCAAAACCTATCTGAGAATAAGTTGAAATTCTTAGCTAGCTTGCCACATTGGTCCTAATTGCAATTATAGTATGGCACTATATCTGGTGTGAATGTGTGAATTTTTTTTGCCTACAGTATGAAGGAAGACAGGTTTTTGTTTTTAGTGATGTTAGGCTTACTGTGTAACCATTATTGAAAATGTATTTAATTGTATTTAGTCAGAATCTAGTCAATAATCACTAGCCTAAAAACCAAAATGACCACAATGAACATAGGTGTTTATGTGCATTGTGTTTGTGCATGCGTGCTGCACATGGGTTGTGTGTTTGTGTGGTTAGCTGCATGTGTTAGAGAAAAAGAAAGAAGGAAAGATAGATGAACTGTGATAGAAATTGTGATATACATGTCAATGGGTATGTTGCCACACAGTGAGTAAGATGCAGAAAATATGATGACTGGAGCCAGCCAGCTGCATGAGCAGATAGATACTGCAGTGCTTTCACCTGCCACAGCCAGCCTCATCAATAGCCCGAGCACCCTAGGTGCTTGTATAAATTAGCCACCATTATCAGACAAGCTAACGATTGTGGTCAGGGGTCATGTCAAGAATTATTGATGACATCTTTAGCTTTTCCTCAGCCAGGCCTCTCAAAGAGCAAGAAGACCCTGGTGGGAATACTCGCAGATCAAAGCTAACATTCCAGCCACTGAACAAGGGTCTTGTTCAAAAACCTCTAAAATACAACCTTTCATCCTTGCAGTACACAGAAATAGTGTAGTTGTATTTGGGAACCTTATAGCGTGATAACCTTGGTCTCATCCAACTCATCGATTCTTCATCTGCACTTCCCTTAAAGAACAGACAAATTTGCTTATGCAGCTTTTACTTTTACATTTCCCAAATTTCCTGATTACAGAGCCCAATTTTGCCTGACCTGTAAACACCGTCTAAAGCGATCATCAGATCATATGAGACTGGATATGGATTTTATAAAAATACTATGGGTAAACAGTGTCAAATTGTTGTTTGGCCACAGGCTTTCAGAGTCCATAGTAAAGGTGCCTGGTTGGAAAATTTCATTTGAAAAAGGAGTGGTACTGTAATATTATGTAATATGAATCTGATTGAATAGTAACAGTCTTCCTTTGCCTCTATACTCCTACCAATTAAGAAAATATTTATATATTTTTTGAGCAATTGTTTGACTTCTTTATCCTTGCCATTGCATTTTGCCATCAACAGCAGGCAATTCCCATTGACACGCAATATGCACTCATCAATGATAATTCTGTCCCTTGATGCTTTTCGAACATTCCTCTTGATTCGAATAGTATTACAAATCAGTCAAAACAACTGTTTACACTGTGATAACTTCAAACACAATAATACGAAACAATAGTCAAAATAACAATGTGTGTAATAGTGTGGATATAGGCTAAATGTGCCATAGAGTAGCAGTAACCAGTCCTGACCAGTCCAATGTCCAGGTGGCCGAGGTCCTTCATATGGCCTACTGTGTACGGCAGGATGGCAGGCAGCGTGCCCCGGGGTCTACACTGGGTTCACCACATTTGGGTGTTATATTTCACTCCTTAAAAATACAGGTGCTGCTTATTGGCTCCTTTGTTGTTTATCTCTGTGTGTATGTTTGTGAGTGTGTTTGATTGTGTGTGTGTGCATGTGTGTGGATGTGGGTGTGTGTGTGTTAGTAGGTATGTTCAGTTTTTGTTTGTTTGCGAGTATGTCTGGACTGTATGTACAGTACATTTGTGTGTGTTTGTGAGTTCGCATGTAGGTACAGTCCATGTGTGTGTGTTTGTGTGTATGTGTGTTAGTGAGTTTGCATGTAGGTACAGTCTGTGTGTGTGTGTTTGGGATGTGTATCCATGGGGTGATGTAGTACTGTACTGTACTGCATCCCTCCAGGGATTGGAGAATTGCGAGGCTGCCGAAAATACTGTGCAGTAATTGGAATTGCTTTATCTCTTAGTCTCATCAATTAATGTGCCAAAAAAAAACTGCTCCCACATTTGCAATTCAAATGAGAACCGATAACAGAGAGGATGCCTTTTAGCTGATAGGAGATCACAAACTAGGAAGAGCAATCAGTATACAAATCATGTTTATTTAGCTATGCAAATGGAGACAACAAAGTTGATTGGCCTTAAAATCCTACTTCTACTAATCCTGACCCTAAACCTTACCCTAACCCAAAATTATACGTGCCAAGAAAAACAGAAGTCCCTTGTTTGGTTTTCTTAAAAAAGCAAATTCTAATCCTAACCATAAACTGTAACATTTGCCCTAGAACTAAGAAAAATATATATATATATATATATTTTTCAAAAACTTCACCAATTGTAAACGTTTTCTGATTTAATCACAGTTTAGGGCTATTTGCATCCCAAATGTATAGTTCAAAACACACCCACACACATAACATCCTCAGATTGTATTATTTTGGATTGAAACTCCTCATGCCCGATCAGAGCCAGGATCAAATATGACGATGGCTATTCAGAAATGCCTTTTCAGGGACGTAGGTGCCGATGGAGGGCTAATTATCATTAGCAGGATTATGTGTTAAAAGCTGCATTGATTTAAGTCAGGGCTAAGATGCAGGATTTTAAAAATCTGATTTGGCCACTAACATTGGTGCAAGGCCTGTGACCTGGGATAGGATGAGCTCCCTGTTGGAGTATGCCTGTCCTCTCGTTAATCCTGTCTGTGTCTGGGGAAGAGATGAATAGCCATTCAAACACTTCCTGTACTGTCTGGTTGTCTGAGTCTGTGTGCAGTCTTTTGCACTTGTAACCCCTCAAACTGTAGACACTATTTTTAATCACAGTAGAGCATGAACATTCTTTAAGCTAATGGTAACCGGGTATGCTAAAATTGCCCCTTTTTTAATCCTAACAAACAACATATTTCAACGTTTAAAAGCAACATGATAGTTTTAATCCTGATTAAAAATTGTGGCAAAATCTTTTTGGTCAAATTGTGATATTTTTAACCATTTTGTAACACCGATTAAATGTTGTAAATCCCCCAAAATAAGAATATATTTAAAAATGTTTTATATATATATATATATATATATATATATATTTATATATATATATATATATATAATATATATATATATATATATTAAAAAATATTTTTTTAATTATTTGCAGATATTTATTCCATAGCTACTTGTGGCCATTAATCAAATTGTTGTGTTTCTAAAACATTCAGAGGCTGGGAAATTGCAGTTTTCGCTTATCCTAGTATGACCTAAAATGGCCTCGATTGGTGTGTTGGTGCATACTGTATATAAGCTATAAATTTGGAATAATAAGTGTTATCATTTCACTTACAAGTCTGCCTGAAATATCTGACTCTCTGCTATACATACATACATACATGCATACATACATGCATACATACATACAGTGGATATAAAAAGTCTACACACCCCTGTTAGAACGCCAGGTTTTTGTGATGTAAAAGAATGAGACAAAGATAAATCATGTCAGAACTTTTTCCACTTTTAATGTGACCTATAATGTGAATAATTTAATAGAAAAACAAACTGAAATCTTCAAGGGGGAAAAATGAAAAATAAAAACCTTACAATAACCTGGTTGCATAAGTGTGCACACCCTCTTAGTAGTAAATGTAGGGTATAATGTGTCAGAATGTTGATTTATGACCCTAGTGGGCGGGGCTTCCAGATTGATGTGACAGGTGGGCGGGACATCCGGTTTGTAGGGCGGGACTTCCGGTGTGACGTGTGGACTTCCTGTATGACGTGTGTTAGGGCGGGACTTCCGGAATGACGTATGCATGTCCGGTGACTTTGTGATTTATGATTGCATTGATGTGTCCATGTTTGATGTTTTACAACAACTGATAAGCACCCCGGACGAGTGTTATAACAGGTGCGATATGTTTGATGTTTAACAATGGAGGTCTTAGGGTTCCGGAATGTTAAATTCCCAGGCAATAAATAAGTGTTGTGTCAGCGGCAAGATGTTTGGTGTTCAACAAAAGGGTGCCAGGGTCCAGCAATGCTATAACCCCCCGGTATTTTACGTTCCGACAATTGGTGCAACAGATGTAGCATGGTGTTTTTCCACAAGCATGGAATTATGTGTGGGAAACTTGTAAGATATAAAGAAGGGTTCGGGACTTACGATTTGGAGAGTTTCAGCCCATTTTTATTTCAACAAGAGATGGGCCTTATGATCAGATCTGCCCTTGTGACCACTAGTACAAATTGTAGTATATGCAGGTTGGAAATCATCCTGTGTTTCACACAAGGTTTGTAGTCCAACACAGCACTACAGTAAACATCACAAAAGCAATGCTATTATTTTGAAGGAACAAGCAATGCCTAGGCCGACCACACATTAGGTTGATTCAGTCATGGTTTGGGTTTAAAATATAGTTAAAAATAAAAACAATGATTCTGGTACGTGTGTGTATGAGCAATGGTGATTTTTGTAATAAAAATTGTTTTTTTAAGTCAGCATTAACTTTTGAGTTGCATTACATGGCAAAACGTTACAAAGTTACCCGGAAGGTAGCGTATATAAATTTGCATGAACAACGGTGAATCGCTGACAGGTAAAGATATGTTATTTCAGGTAATCAAAACATTTGTAAAGGCGTCTTATGAAATTGTACAACGGGGATCAACGTGAGATTGTTTTCTTCACATTGGTAGAAATGTTTAACAGGCAACGTTGGTTAAAAAACTGTAGTATTTGCGAGTTTGACAATACCGGTTTGTGTTAGTGTGGGCGGAAGCTGTGACTTCCGGATAAGATGTGCTGCATTCTCATAATGACCAACTCGTGAAAACCGATTTTTGATTGTTGTATTATGGTCTTGTGTTTGTTAAATGTTGAAGAGATTAATGGCGATATGGTGACAATAGCCAGCGTTTATATGTAAGCGGATGCGTTTGTCTTTAATAGATCAAATTAAATGACGTGATGTCACGGCTGAGCCGCGATAACTAACGAGAACGGCGTTTCTACCGGACATGAAGTGTCAATATATTTGCTTGTCAAACGTCAACAAATATCTGAACGAGCTAGTTAAGCGTTATACACAATTTTAATCATTGTGTCCGGTATAGTTCTAACATGAAGAACGATGACATGTAACCGATGACAAAGTTAAGAGGCATGACCTGCTGGAGGCGCCCCGGCTGTAAAGACATTAAACCCTGCTGCATCCACAGAAGTCAGCTGTTGTTTCAAGTGCGGAGTATGCCGTTTACGTTGTAAGTACAAGTTATTTTATTTGAAGTAATTGATTTGAATTGTGTTGCAATTACAAACGCTAACAAACGAGATATTGGAACTTTTTAGGAATGTTTAAATCA
>JACXGI010007569.1:0-36844 GCA_016801175.1 Esox masquinongy
TACTACTGACCTGTATACCCAGCATCAGGAGACTGACCATACTACTGACCTGTATACCCAGCATCAGGAGACTGACCATACTACTGACCTGTATACCCAGCATCAGGAGACTGACCATACTACTGACCTGTATACCCAGCATCAGGAGACTGACCATACTACTGACCTGTATACCCAGCATCAGGAGACTGACCATACTGCTGACCTGTATACCCAGCATCAGGAGAATGAACCTGGGTAGATCCTTGGTCCTGCTGGGGGTCCTGGTTGGTACTCAGGGGATAGATGGGCCTACAGTGAGAGAGACATTAATGAAGACACACAGACAACATAGTTAGGTCCGAAAATAATTGGACACAGACACAAGTTTTGTTATTTTGGCTGTTTACCAAAATATATTCAAGTAACAGCTAAACAATGAATATGGGCTTAAAGTGCAGTCTCTCAGCTTTGAGGGTATTCACATCCAAATTGGAGGAAGGGTTTAGGAATTACAGCTCTATAATATGTAGCCCCCTCTTTTTCAAGGGACCAAAAGTAATTGGACAGTTGATTCAAAAGCTGTTTCATGGTCAGGTGTGGGCTATTTATTAGTTAGTTCTTCATCAATTAAGCATGTAAAAGGTCTGGAGTCGATTTCAGGTGTGTGATTCGCATTTGGAAGCTGTTGCTGTGAACATGTGGTCAAAGGAGCTCTCAATGCATGTGAAACAGGCCATCCTTAGGCTGCAAAAAAAAATCCATCAGAGAGATAGCAGGAACATTAGGAATGGCCAAATCAACAGTTTGGAACATTCTGAGAAAAAAAAGAACACACTGTTGAGCTCTGCAACAGTCATGGACGTCCATGGAAGACAACAGTTGTGGATGATCGTAGGATCCTTTCCATGGTAAAAAAAAAAGACCTTCACAACATCCAACCAAGTGAAGAACACTCTCCAGGAGGTAGGCATATCATTATCCAAGTCCACCATAAAGTTAAGCCTTCACGAGAGCAAATATAGAGGGTTTACCACAAGGTTCAAACCATTCATAAGCCTCAAGAATAGAAAGGCTAGATTAGACTTTGCCAAAAAAAATCAAAATGCCAGCCCAGTTCTGAAATAGCATTCTTTGGACAGATGAAACTAAGATCACCCTGAAACTAAGATCACCCTTTTCCATAGAAAAAAGTATGGAAAAGGCTTGTAACAACTCATGATACGAAGCATACCACATCATCTGTAAAACACGGTGGTGGCAGTGTGATGGCATGGCCATGGCTTCCAATAGTACAGGGTCTCTAGTTTTTGTTGATGATGTGACAGAAGACAGAAGCAGACGGATGAATTCTGAAGTGTATAGGGATATATTGTCTGCTCAGGTTCAGCCAAATTCAGCCAAGTTAATTGGACAGTGCTTCACTTTACAGATGGACAATGACCCAAAACATACTGCGGACACATCACAAAGGAGGAAACCAAGTGTTTGGTGATATCTCTGCATTCCAGACTTCAAGCAGTCATTGCCTGCAAATGATTCTCGACAAAGTATTAAAATTAACATTTTATTTGTGATTGTGTTAATTTGTCCAATTATATTTCAGCGCCTGAAAAAAGGGAACTGTGTATGAAAATGGTTGCAATTCCTAACCGTTTATTATAATATTTTTGTTCATCCCTTGAATTAAAGCTGAAAGTCTACACTTCAACTGCATATTGGTTGTTTCATTTCAAATCCATTGTGGTGGCGGACAGAGCCAAAATTATGAAAATGGTGTCACTGTCCAAATATTTTTGGACCTAACAGTATTACTGTATGAATCAACATCGTTTTGAAACAGATGTACTCACCAGAATATTCTGTTAGAACAGGAACCTGTAAAGAGAAATGCACACTTAAATCAGGTTATTTTAAACTGTTGTAATTAAGAGTTCCATTAATCTTTCTTATCTTCACCTGAAAAGTTGTGAATGGTAAAATTCCACATTTAATTTATTTACCGTGAAAAAGCAAGACCAGGAGAATGGTCAGTAGAACAACCACCAGACCCATAACCACTCCTACTAGGACTAATGTAGAGGATCCAGTTACTACAACAGGAGAGAGAACAGAACAACACCATCAGAATCAGCTTTATTTGCCAGTGTTAGATTCTGTCCAATTATGATCCATGAACAAAATTAATGCAACCAGTAGTCAGGGGAGAATCTTTATTCAGCATGAGACTACGATGTTGACCTTCCATAGTTCTTACATGTTCTCCAATAATTACAAAGTTAACACAGTCTTTTATGCCAGGACACACTGGAGGCGGTCAGTGGTCATAGCCTACCATTACACAGTCCAATGTCCTCCAATAAGAAAGGTTTATCCTACAAAAGACCCTTGTATGGTATGTTCCAACCTGTGGTCCATGGGCCTATTCATAGAGCCTATGACAGTCACATGGACAACTCCTATCAGGAGGTATGGATAGGATGTGTGGGGCCCATCAGTAACAGGCATAACATCCTATCTATTGTCCTCTGTTCAGAGTTAGTCAGCACTTGTGGGTTGTGTTAAGTTTATCATGTCCATTTCCTCTCGGTCCCCCTTTATACATGCAACAAATAATCATTACATGTCGATAAAACCAGCAAAATAAAAGTACAATCCAATTCCTCATGAAATGAAAAGGTCCAAACACTTCTGTTAAAAAACAATAAAGAAACATAATGAAAAGGATTATCTGGCCTGTGAGGCTTTTTTATTCCTTAAATGAAATAAAAACAAAATGCTATGGACCCAGCTTGCCCTGACACATAGCACTGTAAGACATTGCAGTCGTAGCGGCCATCGTGATTGGTCTTTACCATCCACATCAAGTCTCAGGCTACTATCAGTCTAACCCATGTCCAACAGAAACAGACCTAACATGACATATTAATGAAATTCATAATTCATTCCCAATAAACCCTTTAAACAATCAAAGTCCCCCCTTGTCCATATCATGAGTCAGTCATCAACATCATTATAACAACCCAACATATCCTGAACGTAACACAACACTCAACTCCAATGAATGTACTAGTGACAGTTTCTAACTTTGAAAAGGAATATGGCACTATTAAACATATCAGGATAGTTGTTGTAATTATGACTGTTAAGCAACTTCACAAAAAAACAAGTATCAATGACCAATGTTTGGGTAGAGACCATATGTAGTCCTCTACCTGCCTTGTGAGGAATGAACATATACATACATAAGAGATCAAAATACCAGTCAATTTAGAAAAACTATTGATTTTTAGGAATGAAGCTAGATTCCCATCAAATGTCCTGTAGTTCTAGTCTTCAGTCTTCTATGTCTTGTGTCAGTGATGTAAAGTTCCAATATCAGTTATTGCAGTCAGTGTGATGTGGACCCAGCAGATTGCCTGGTTGTCCTAACAAGTCAGTGTAGGTGTGTAGTGAAGTAGTGAGTTTCCAACACTTCACTAATTCAGATTAACACCACAACAGTGTCTTCCACTGTGTTGGGACCATGTGACCTGTCCAGTCAACTGGCCCGTGGTACTCAGACCTGTAGTATGTGGAGTCCTTCCAGTCAACTGACCCGTGGTACTCTGACCTGTAGTATGTGGAGTCCTTCCAGTCAACTGGCCCGTGGTACTCTGACCTGTAGTATGTGGAGTCCTTCCAGTCAACTGGCCCGTGGTACTCTGACCTGTAGTATGTGGAGTCCTTCAGGACTCTCCTTGCATCTTGCTGTCGATGGTTAATCTAGAAATGGAGTGTCAAGCCAAGTGATCTGACCCTGGCATCGTTCTGCCATGTGAGTGGTCAGGAAGATTTGGAACACATTTGACCAGTGTGGTTGTAGAAATCCTCCTTGAACATGTTGCTGTTACTCACACACTCAGTTGTCTATGTCCAGTCAGTGACGTGATGTATAATCAGAAAAGGGGTTATGATGTCCTGATCTGTTGAAAGTATAACTGCAAAACAACGATTAGTGTGGTTCAACAGTCCATCAGTCATTCATCCACAGGGTATGGTTCCGTCAACTCCCAACAATGAAGACAATAGATCAGTCCTGAAAACGTGTTGATCTCAGAAGTTCCATCATCAGAGTGAAGCGTTCACCCTTTCGAGGCAAGTTTCCTAATAGCCTATGTCAAATTTCCTTTTCCATCCAGAACTGGCTTGGTTGATCTTTCATTCAATGTGCTATATTTATGCCCGATAGCAAATGGCAGTGGAATGAGATTCTGTTGTCTGATCAGACTTGACTTTGCTTAGCCAAATCAAAAACGGTTACATCTATGCTATTCCACCATTAAAATGTTAGACCTTACGTCAAACAGTTTCCAAATAAACAAATTAAAACAAATTCTAAGAATGGAAGATGTGAAACATAACAGATGCCAATGCTCTGTTATAACTATGCAAACAGAAAAAAAAAACATTTTCATGTAACTCCTTATAGGTACCAATTTCACTTGCTTTGAGCCTTAAGCTCAACTCTTTCCAATCATAATCAATGATCATATCATACATCCCCCTGCTTTCACTTCATTAAGTCAGTGGAAAGTGACACCATGAGTGAAAGCAGAATCACAGCAAATACGGCCACAGGAGGCGCCATCCTGAACCCGCACTGGCCATCATTTTGGGACGGACATGAAAAACAGAGAATTGGTAATAGGGATGGATCTGGAATCCATTCGATTTGGAGTTGCATACTGTATATTCATCACAACAGTGAAAATGTTAAAAACATAAACATTCACTAACATAATCAAAGACATCAATGTACAACACAATTGCTTGTGTGAAGGAATTATAAACCATATAACCTATTGACACATTTGTCTTACAGAGTTGAACAGCTCCCAAATTCTTTAATCGGCTATCATGTATTTATAATATACTGTAGTTTTGTGGCACATGCCTAACTAAATAGAATTGCCCACTAGGGGATAAGCTTCGCAACTAAACTGTAGGAAATAAAAACCCCAGCCCAAGTTCCAGTGGTGTACCTACTGCAACCACCAGGGTGATTGTATTAGCAAATCCACAGCACAAAAATCTAGCATTTTTATAGGCAACGACAAAACTACCTTGAGACAAACAATGTCTTGATTAACCTTGTACATTTAAGGAAAATTCTCCAACTTTTATTTTGACCACACCTTTCAGTGGTTCTATTGACATTAAAATTACTCTGTCATCAATAATGGGGAATGACTTTTGGCCCTCAATTCAGTTGGTATCAAAATCATAAATATCAACGTTAAAGCTATTGAGAGGAAAATATATTTAGCTTTCACTTAATGTTTGATTATCCCAAAACTGAATATGCTTATGTTGAGGAAGTTACCACAGTTGAGACCAGTCTGAACACTCAACTTCAACCCTTAGTAATAGGCTACCCTGATTTAATGGGAGAGGTTGTTTGGGGTCATCCTAGTGGTCTGCCCCCCTCCCTGGAGCCCTTGGCTTTACCCGCTTATGGTGAGCCCTAAATAAAGGCCAATGGATTGTTTAAAATGTATGTGAAAGTTAACTTTCCACATATTAAAAATCTGACATTGTCCTCAGACAGTCTGTTGCAAGACATGTTATTCTGTCAACTTAGCCGATATCCTTTGTTAAGTGAAGGTTCAGATTTATTGTCCTACCCATCTCTAGTATTGCTTGCAGTTTGTAAAAATATGCTTGTCATATCTACACAGTAATTTAACATTATTGTGAAATATCCAAAACATTGATAAAATTTATGAGTAAACTAAAAACAGACATGACCACCCAAGTAAGCCTATGTTACTCTTGCTACTCCAGGGCAGTGTGTGGGGGGATTGGGTCAAGCACTCATCCCCCCTGTGCTGCTCTCTGAACCAAGGGTGAGACTATTTTAGTCAGTCAACTTTTCATCTAACTTGTTCTATAAAACACAAATGTCATCTTAGTTATAAGAGAAACACAAAAAACAAACAAATACAAAAATTATTAATTAACCAAAGCCAATTCAGCATTCAAAATAATATATTTAATTTTATTGTAGGGGATAAACTCGCTTTTGGCTATTTTCACCCTTTTTGTCATCATTTCACATGAGATTATAATCTCAATCTTTTGTCTAAAACCAACATTATAACATATATTAGAATCATATTCTGTGCACATGTAAAGCCATGTGTTTTACTTAACTTCAAAACATGATTACCCTTTTTGTATTGTTTCCCTCTCACCAGTCGTCCTGTGATGAGGCATAGAGAGAGAGAACACGCACGCATTCCAACTTGGTGGAAAGACCACACTTTGTAAAGGCCTATGGGCCCTACTGACGTCACACATGACAAGACAAAACCGGCTATTTGTTGAATGGCTATTAAAACATGTCATTTACCATCGAAAGTGCTTTTCAAATTAATATTCACTTGAATAAGCCTGGTCATTATCAAGGGAAGTGATCAGATTTCCTTGATAAGTTCCAGCTCTACTCAATATTTAGGTACGGTACATTTTTGGATATACATTCAAAAATCTTAGTCAATGATTATAAGGTCACGTCTTTTCCAGGTATCGCCAGGAAATCCTCTGTCTTTGATTCCTGAATTCCATACATGTGAGATATTTCCTTGCTGCTGCTCGGCATGTGGGCAGAATGTCTCATGTTCCAACTGTCTGTGTATCCTATCTTTTTCCTTTGGTTCTTCTTCTTGCGACACTCATTCTGCCAATGGCCAGGGATTCCACAATAGTGACATGATCCTGGTTTATTTTTCAATGGGCTTTGAGTGTCTTTAGATGTTGTTCCTGCTTTCAACTTTTCAAGTCCTTTTTTCAACTTGTCCAGTTCAGACATTTGTTCAGCTGATGCTCGAATACATTCTTTGTCCTTGAAAGATTTTTCAAGACCATCTTTGAGGAATTTATCATTCCATTTTTGAATTTCTGATAACACAATCAACGACCAACGTGTTTTTTGTAATTCATCAGGCATTCTTTGAATTCTTCCCATATTTTCTGTGTATCAAGAAAACTCCAAAAACCTTCTGGAATAATGGCATATTTTTGAATTATCTCTTGGCGTCGGGTCATCTATTTTCAAGCTCTTTTTGAAGTCATCAGCTATTTTCTCCATTACAACGTGTGAGGCTGCAGTCCTCATTTTTACCATTTTGTTTTTAACTTAAAGACGTAATTTTCTTTACTTCCCCTTACTTGTTCAAGATTTAAATTATTACTACACACATGTCAACTTGCTATCCAAAGCAAGGACTTCTAGATGGTTTACAAAGATTCACAGTAAAAAGTGGCTTAAAAAGGACATAACTTCTCCTGTGGTAATTAATGGACTAAGACTAAGAACACATCTTTCAGTGTCAACGTAAGTCTTGCGTGTCCTTACCACAGAGTTCTACTGCCTAAAAAACAACGTTTCTAGTTCTTCTGTTAATCTGAATTTATGTTGTTAGCATGTGGCCTGTTTTCAGTTAGGCTACATTCATTGTGACAAGTGTGTAATCAGGTGGAGGACTGGTTAAGTGGGTGTGTCTTGTTTGTGCCAGGCTGCCAGGAGTGATCTATAGCTCAGTAGTAGAGGTAAGCCTTTAGAAGGTATGAAAAATATAGATTTCAACGTAGCAATGTTTTTTAGTTGCCGAGAGAATAAATAGACGCTAGTTGTTAAACATAGGGACCAGGTCTGGGCAGGCTGGACAAAACAGACACAACTTAGGTCATGTTTTCCACTTCCCTGTTATAATTGGATTTAACAATTATAACAAAACGTTACTCCCAACACCTATTCAAAAACTGAATAGGCCTGAATGTATCAGGCAGACTACACAGAGGCATAAGCAATCTGACATGCCTTATCCTAATGAGATACTGAAATCGCTTTTTCCTTTCATTTCTCCGTGAGTTGGGCTACTGGTATGTTGTGTTTGTTTCACCATTTATGCAGGGAACACAAGCATGCAGGGTTGCCAAAATAAGTGTGGCGTGCAACTGAGAGTTTGTTAACATCTATTGCCTGGTTGCTACTGTTGGTCAGTGGTCAATGTTGTCTCAATATCTTTCTCTTATTGTGTAACCTCCTAGAAACGATACATTTGAATGGACTTAATAATGCAAATGTTTTTTTTCAAATACCAAAACTAGTCCAATTTAGAACATTAATTTGTTTAGAAAAAGAACATGATGTGCTTTGTGATTTTGGAAAAATGCTTTGCACTTTTTACTGAGATTTTAATATCATTCAAATGTATCATGGCATAATATCGAGTAGGATGTAATTGAACATTATTCAATATATTATCATACAAGTTTATCATGCCTACAAATTGTACCTAAAAACGTCTACAAGACCTGTATCTGTTAATAAGACAATAATTGCCAGATTCCTCTGGATTAATACAGGTTGTTCAAAGAGCGCAGTGTCAAGTTTCCAGTAACAGTGTCTTCAGTGTACACAGACTTAATGGAATGTCGTCCAATTATATACAGTGTAAAAGAGTAGGATGGGGAATTATTGAATATTATAGATACAATATGAGTAGTATGAATATGAATGGTATATACAAAGGAATATTCTAATGTACATTGAATGTACATGAAAAGACAACATCTGGAATGTTCATGTGTCATCAGTATGATAATAGATCAGTATTGCTGGTTGTAGAGTAATGTAGAGTGTCAAGTGCCTAGTGTTTTCAGTGTGCACGGACATAATGGAATGGGAACACCTCAATCTTACTGAAAGTACCACCCCTACATTGCATTTGAATTGCGGAGACAAGCAAACAATAATTACATTAGTAAATGGATAATTACATTATTAAATATATAAATAAATATAATACACATTGAATTTGCATTGTGTAAACTTGTGCGTAGTCCAAATGCAATAGACATTTCATTTGGGTGGTGTAAACTTGAGTGTCATACAAATACAATAGATGTTTCATTTGGATGGTGTAAAGTTGTGCCTCGTCCAAATGCAATAGACATTTCATTTGGATGGTGTGAAGTTATACATCGTCCAAATGCAATAGACATTTCATTTGATTGATGTAAACTTAAGTGTCATCCAAATACAATAGACATTTCATTTGGATGGTGTGAAGTTGTGCATCGTCCAAATGCAATGGGGTGGGACCTAAACCATTTGATAGAGATGTCCTCATTGGACTGTGTGTTTTATACTTGGAACACTGTGATTGGACACTTGAGAGCTAACAATCAGATGAGTGCTGTCAATCAAGTAGCACAAGGAACTAGTTTCAGTGTTTCCTTGTCAGTTATGGATACAAAATTGGACCGCTTTGAGAACCATTTAACCAGATAATTTATGTTGTTAGCATGTGGCCTGTTTTCAGTTACTGTCATGGCGACAACCGCATGATCGGTGGAGGACCGGAAAAGTGTATGTGCCCTTGGTAGTGCCAGGCTGCCAGCACCGTCCTGTAGCTCAATAGTAGGCGTAAGCCTTTACAAGTCAATGCATAGCTCTAGGCACATAGATTATTGGCATATAATATTTTTCTATAGGTGACATCAATAAATTATCGAAAAACCGAGAGGAGTTATTAGAAAAAGATGAGGTCAGAAATCAATAGGCTGTGAGCGGCGCGTCTTTGCAAGTCTCTCCCGGTGTTGTGGTGTTGTGGTGGGGCTATCGGCTTGATTTCAACGCCAATGCATAGCTCTAGCCTCATAGATTATTGGCATATAGGATTATTCTATATGTGACGAGAATAAGTTATCGAAAAACCAAGAGGAGCTATTAGAAAAAGACGAGGTCCGAAATTAATAGGCTGTGAACCGCGAGTATTTGCAGGTTTCTCGCCCGGGATGTAGTGGGGCTATCGAGTTGATTTCAATGCCAATGCATAGCAGTAGCTTAATAGATTACTGGCATATAGGATTATTCTATATGTGACAAGAATAAGTTATCGAAAAACCGAGGGGTGCTATTAGAAAAAGACGAGGTCCGAAATTAATAGGTTGTGATCGGCGCGTATTTGCAGGTTTCTCCCGCGGGATGTAGTAGGGCTATCGGGTTGATTTAAACGCCAATGCATTGCACTAGTCTCATATATTACTGCCATATAATATTTGTCTATAGGTGACATCAATACGTTATCGAAAAACCGAGAGGAGTTATTAGAAAGAGACGAGGTCCGAAATGAAAAGGCTGTGAACGGCGCTTATTTGCAGGTTTCTCCCGCGGGATGTCTTGGGGCTATCAGTTGATTTTAACGCCAATGCATAGCACTAGTCACATAGATTACTGGCATATAATATTTGTCTATAGGTGACATGAATAAGGCATCGAAAAACCGAGAGGAGTTATTAGAAAAAGACTAGGTCCGAACTTAATATGCTGTAAACGGCGCATCTTTGCAGGTTTCTCCCGCGGGTTGTAATGGTGCTATCGAGATGATTTCAAAGCCAATGCATAGCTTTAGCCTCATAGATTATTGACATATAGGACTCTTCTATAGGTGACATCAATACATTATCTAAAAACCGAGAGGAGTTAGTAGAAAAATATCTTTGTAATTTCATTTTGTGAATAATTATTCACAAAATAGGCTAACCAGTCAGCCTATAGAGACGAAGTAAGGTCACTGACTTCGTGGTGTCGGGAAAACAACCTCCAGCTCAATATCAGCAAAACGAAGGAGATGATTGTTGATCACTGGAAGCAGCAGCGGGGAGACCACACCCCCATACATATCAATGGGCCTGCAGTAGAGAGTTCACAACATCAGGTTCCTTGGTGTCAACTTCAGCGATTACTTGACCTGGTCTCATCACTCTAACATTTTGGTGAAGGAGGCCAGGAAATGGGTCTTCTTCCTATGCCGATTAAGGAGATTTGGCATGCAGGATACTCACCAACTTCTACAGATACACTGTCGAGAGTATCCTGTCCGGCTGTGTCACCGCCTGGTATGGCAGCTGCACCGCCCTCGACCGCAAAGCACTTCACAGAGTGTGATTAAAACAGCAGAGCGCATCAAAAGGTCTGACCTGCCATCCCTGCAGGATCTCTACACAGAGAGGTGTAGGAGGAGGAGCAAACAAATCATTACAGATCCCAGCCACCCATGCCACGGACTGTTTACCAAGCTGCCGTCAGGCAGAAGGTACAGGAGTATTCCGTCCAAAGCTAACAGGCTACGGGACAGTTTCTTTTGTCAGGCTGTAAGGCTGCTCAATTCAGGAACCCCTCTTCTCTTCCATCCATAGTCCCATGCACACCTGTCACTTTATATCATGCTCATCTGCTAATCATATCATGCACACCTGTCACTTTTACATTGCACTACGGTTGTACAGTTGTATAGTTATTATTATTGATGCATGTTTTTTGTATAGTGTTATTATTGATAGTTCGTGTTATCTTCTTATTTTTATATTATAATTACTGTTACTTTTTTAACTTAACTGCAGTGTCGGGAGTAGGAAAACCAAGCATTTCATTGCCATAACTTGTTATTGCAAATGACAAATAAACCTTATGAACTTTGAACTTGAATATTAATCTTCAGTAAATTCAGAAAGAGACTATAGGATTTGTGTGCTATTTAGTTTCTCTTTCCTTCCTAAAATAATGTAGATTTTCATTTTCGATTTACATTTGATGAATTACCCTACACAATAAGCAGAATCTCCTATTGAAAAACGGTAACCCATGTGATATGTAGCCTATATCATTTGTATTGTGTTTCAATAATAGCCTAATTAAGTTTCCATTCATCTGGGAGTATCGCGCATTTATCCATTGACATCATGCATTCAGCGAGGGGTGATTAGCGCCTGGGTACCATCGGATTAAGTCGGAAAACAGGGTAAAAAACAACAACAAGTAAATAGTCTCTCAATAGTTTTCTGTTGGTCAGTTTAGACGGAACAGATCAATGTAATGGAAAAGCTGATTTAGGAGAAGTCATGGAAGGAGGAGAGTTTAGCAAAATGGCAGTTCTATTTTAATGACAAACTCAAACGCCAATTGGCATAGGCATTTGGCGGTTCTAGTGTTAAAGAGTTCTCAAAGGGACACTATTATGTATCCATAACAGACATGGAAACAATGGAACTCCGTTTGTGTGCTACTTGACTTGATTGACATGCAGCGCTCATCAGATAGTTTGCACTCAAGTGTCCAATCACAGTGTTCCAAGCATAAAACACTGCAGTCCAATGAGGACAACTCTATCAAATGGGTTAGGTTCCGGCCCATTGCATTTGGACGACATACTACTTCACACCATCCAAATGAAATGTCTATTGCATTTGGACTGTGCTCAAGTTCACACCATCCAAATGAAATGTCTATTGCATTTGGACGGTGCTCAAATTCACACCAACCAAATGAAATGTTTATTGCATTTGAACGACACAACATTTTACACCATCCAAATGAAAAGTCTATTGCATTTGGACGACGCACGTTTACACCATCCAAATGAAATGTCTATAGCATTTGGACGACGCACAAGTGCACACAATGCAAATGCAATGTGTATGTTTATTTATATATTTAATAATGAAATTATCCATTTAATAATATAATTATTGTTTGCTTGCCTGCACAATTCAAATGCAATGTAGGGGTGGTACTTTCAGTAAGATTGAGGTGTTCCCATTCCATTATGTCTGTGCACACTGAAAACACTAGGCATTTGACACTCTACATTACTCTGCAACCAGCAATACTGATCTATGATCATACTGATCACATATGAACATTCCAGATGTTGTCTGTACCATTCATATGCATACTATACTCATATTGAATTTATAATATTCAATACTTCTACCCATATTCTTCATATTCCCCATCCTACTCTTTTACATTGTATATAATTGCTATATTTTTGCTATATTTTTTACTTTATATATTTCTTAATTCTTACTACGTAAATGTTTACTTGATGATCTTGAACTACGCTAGTTGAAAAACTTATATTGATGGTGTTTTAGACAACATTTGCAGGGACAATAAACTTGGATGACAAGATATGAAGTACTGGTCAATGTCATCTTACTTGATATTATGCCACGAAGAATATGACTGATAGTTTTTCTCCGTAAAACATACATGGAATTTTTCCAAAATCACAAAGCACATCTTACTCTCTTTCTAAACAAATTAGCTTAATATATTGGGCTAGTTTTTGGAGTTGAAAGAGAACATTTGCAGTATTAAGCCCATTCAAATGTGTAGTTTCTAGTAGGCACCACAATTAGAGAAGGGTTGCATATGAACCTAATACAGTAGGTTCAAGCATGCCTGTTCAGTTACGCATCTTGGCTTGTCCTCCAACATTGACCACTGACCAACAGTAGCAATTGGTCAATAGATGATAAGGATATTTCAGTTGCACAACGCACGTGTTTTGGCAACCCGGCGCACTTGTTTTGCCTGCATAAATGGTGACTAAAACGCAGTAATCCCGTAGCCCAACTCGCTGAGAATAGAAGGGGAAAAGCGATTTCAGTAGGCTATCTCGTCAGCGGCTGCTCTGGATACAGCATGTCAGATTGCGTAGGCCAATGTCTACTTGTAGTCTGCCTGCTACATTAAGGCCTATTTCATTTTTTTTGGGGTGGGGGGTGTCGGGAGTAATGTGTTATTATGAATGTTAAATCCAATTAGAACGGAAAGAGAAGAACGTGACTTGAGTTGTGTGTGTTTTGTCCAGCCTGCGCAACCTAGCCCAACTCCCTGTTTAACACCTAGCGTCTATATTTTATCTGCAACGAAAAAACATTGCTACGGTGAAATCTTTATCTTTATGGATGTTTACAAACAACTCTAACTTGTCAAGGCTTACGCCTACTTTTGAACTATAGAACGGTGCTCGCAGCAGGGCACAACTTAGTCACAAACACTTCTCTGGTCCTCCACCTGATCATGTGGTTGCCGTGATGAAAGTAACTGAAAACAGGCCACATGCAAACGAAATAGATTCTGTGGTTAATAAGTTCTCAAAGTGACCCAACTGTGTATCCACAACTGACAAGGAAACAATGGAACTCGTTTGTGAGCTACTCATGGGATAGTTTGCACTCAAGGGTCCAATCACAGTGTTCCAAGCATAAACCACTGCAGTCCAATAAGGACAGCTCTGTCAAATGGGTTAGGTTCCGCCACATTGCATTTGGACAACACACAATTTTACAGCATCTAAATTAAATATCTGTTGCATTTGGACTACGAAAAACTTTCACACCATCCGAACGAAATGTTTGGGTTTTTTGGATGATGCACGAGTGTACACAATGCAAATACAATGTGTATATATTTATTTACATTTTTAATAATGTATTTATAATGTAATTTTTTTTTATAATTGTTTGCTTGTCTGTGCAATCCAAATGAAATATACGAGTGAGACATTCACTTTGATTGAGGTGTTCCCATTCCATTATGTCCATGCACACTGAAAACACTGTTACTGGAAACTTGACACTACACTCCTTAAAAAACCTGTAATAACCCAGAAGAATCTGGCAAGTATTGGCTGGTTAACAGATACGGGTCTAGTAGACGTTTTTAGGTACAATTTGTAGGCACCATAAACTTGTATGTAAATATATTAAATGCTATTCAATTACATCCTACTCGATATATGCCATGATACATTTGATTGATATTACATTCTCAGTAAAAAGTGCAAAGCAGTTTTCCAAAATCACAAAGCACATCATGTTCTTTTTCTAAACAAATTAATGTTCTAAATTGGGCTAGTTTTGGTATTTGAAAAAAAAAACATTTGCAGTATTAAGTCCATTCAAATGTATAGTTTCTAGGAGGTTACACAATAAGAGAAAGATATTGAGACAACATTGACCACTGATCAACAGTAGCAACCAGGCAATAGATGTTAACGAACTTTCAGTTGCACGCCACACTTATTTTGGCAACCCTGCATGCTTGTGTTCCCTGCATAAATGATGAAACAAACACAACATACCAGTAGCCCAACTCACAGAGAATAGAAAGGAAAAAGCGATTTCAGTATCTCATTAGGGCCGCTCTGGATAAGGCATGTCAGATTGCTTATGTCTATGCATAGTCTGCCTGATACATTCAGGCCTATTCAGTTTTTGAATAGGTGTTGGGAGTAACAGAAGGGGAAAAGCGATTTCAGTAGGCTATCTCGTCAGCGGACGAGATAATTGTTTTTCTTATAATTGTTAAATCCAATTATAACAGGGAAGTGAAAACAGGCCACATGCTAACAACATAAATTCTCTGTTTAAATAGTTCTCAAAGCGACCCAATTCTGTTTCCATAACCACAACAGCGCACTGAAACTCGTTTGTGTGCTACATGATTGACAACCTCATCTGATGGTTTCTTCTCAACTGTCCAATCACAGTGTTCCAAGCATAAAACTCACAGTCCAATGTGGACAGCTCTATTAAATGGGTGAGGTCCCGCCCCATTGCATTTGGATGACGCACAACTTCACACCATCCAAATAAAATGTATATTTCATTTGGACGATGCACTAGTGTACACAATGCAAATGCAATGTGTATTTATTTATTTATATATTTAAGTATTTATATATTTATTTATTTTTTATATTGATTTATATATGTATTTGTTTATATATTTATTCATATATTTATTTATTTCATATTATGGCACATTTAGTCCTCCATATAAAGCTAGCAAAACATTTTAATATACAGTTGTGCTCAAAAGTTTGCATACCTTTGGAGAATTGGTAATACATACCATTTGTAAAGAAAACATGAGTGAGCAGACAAAACACGTCTTTTATTTCTTATGGGATTCACATTCATATGTAGGTCATAACATAATGGCACAATCATAAAACGAAACATGGCAACAAAGAAAAAAATGAACTGACCCCTGTTCAAAAGTCTGCATACCCTTTGTTCTTAATACTGTGAATTGCCACCTTTAGCATCAATGACAGCATGCAGTCTTTTGTAATAGTTGTCTATGAGGCCCCAAATTCTTGCAGGTGGTATACCTGCCCATTCGTCTTCGCAAAATGCCTCCAGGTCATGCAAAGCCTTTGGTCGTCTTGCATGAACTGTATGTTTGTGATCTCCCCAGAGTGGCTTAATGATATTAAGGTCAGGAGACTGTGATGGCAACTCCAGACTCCTCATGTTTTTCTGCTGTAACCACTGGAGGGTCAACTTGGCCTTGTCCTTAGGGTCATTGTCATGTTGGAAAGTCCAAGAGCATCCCATGCGCAGCTTTCGTACAGAAGAATGCAAAATGTCTGCCAGTATTTTCTGATAACATACTGCATTCATCTTGCCATCAATTTTCACAATATTCCCTGTGCCTTTAGAGCTCACACACCCCCAAAACATCAGTGACCCAGCACCATGCTTCACAGTGGGGATGGTATTCTGCTCACTATAGGCCTTATTGACCCCTCTCCAAACATAACACTTATGGTTGTGACCATAAAGCTCTATTTTGGTCTCATCACTCCAAATGACAGTGTGCCGGAAGCTGTGAGGCATGTCATGGTGTTGTCGGGCATATTTTAACTGGACTATTTTGTGGCATTGGCTCAGTAAAGGCTTCTTTCCGGGCAACTCGACCATGCAGCTCATTTTTGCTCAAGTATCGTCATATTGTGCTCCTTGAAACAACCCCACCGTCTTTTCCAGAGCAGCCTGCATTTCTCACAGGTTATCTGTGGGTTTTTCTTTGTATCCCGAACAATTCTTCTGGCAGTTTTGGCTGAATTCTTTTTTGGTCTACCTGACCTTGGCCTGGTATCAAGAGATCCGAATTTACCACTTCTTAATAAGTGATTGAACAGCACTGACTGGCATTTGCAAGAATTTGTATATGTTTTTAAATCCTTTTCCATCTTTATAAAGTTCCATTACCTTGCTACGCAGGTCTTTTGACAGACCTTTTGTGCTCCCCATTGCTCAGTAACTAGCCTGCTCAGTGCATCCATGTGAGAGCTAAGAGACTTATTGACTATTCATATACAGACACTAAATGCAATTTAAAAAGCCACAGGTGTGGGAAATTCAACTTTAATTGCCATTTTGTGTGTGTGTCACCTTTTGTTTCTGTAACAAGGCCAAACATTCAAGGGTGTATAAACTTTTAATCAGGGCCATTTGGGTGATTTCTGTTATCAATACGAATTAAAAAGGAGCCAAACAACTATGTGATAATAAAAGGCTTCATATGATCACTATCCTTAAGTAAAAGTTTTTTTGCATGACCAGTCATATTTTCAAAATCAATTCCAAAATTTCACAATTTCTGGCAGGGTATGCAAACTTATGAGCACAACTGTAGGTTAATTTCTGTCCACATAAAATGTAAAACAATTATTATATTAAAAATGTTAGACTCACCAGTAACTTGTATGTGGACAGGTTCACTGTACTGGGTGTAGTAGACAGGGTCTCCTCTCCCAGCTCTACACCTGTACTGTCCTCCATCAGAGACACTGACCTGACTGAGTGTGTAGGAGGATCCAGAGGTTGTAGCTACTGGTTCAGAGTCTTGTCTGTGTCTATACCAATAAAACCTCCATCCAGAAGACTCTACAGTACAGGTCAGTGTCACATTGTCTCCTGTCAATACGTCCTTTTGGTCTGAACTCAGTGTGGCCTTTGGCTGATTAGCTGGTGGTTTTAAATAGGTTTGTTTAGGAATACCCAGGTCACTAACACACGCCACTACTTACATCCACTATGACAACAACAAACAATAACAACAAGTTAGTGATGGAGTTTTAATAGTGAACTCACCGGTGACGCTGATTTGGAGGGAAACACTGAGTTGTGACGACTGGGGACAATCTGTTCTTCTCCCCTGACACTGGTACTGACTCACCTGGTCAGACAGAGTGGTGACACTTTTAGAAGGTGAACCAGGACTCAGTAGTTGTTCATTTCTATACCACCAGTATGTCCAGTCTGTGTAGTCTGATATGAAACAGTGCAGAGTAACAGTCTCTCCAGAGTAGAGGAGACCTTGAGGAGAGACACTCATTGAGGTTGTGGGCAGAGCTGTAGAAGTAGAAGTTAACATGTAAACCAATGCAATCTGAGAACCAATATTTCTATTCGATGACTTTACTTCGTGAGATAATACAATTGAATGAAATGATTGACACATAGGACGCCTCTACATTACTTAATGTAGATGTGTTTGACAAAATAAAATAGTAACTGACCTAGAACAGTGAGAGTAATGGCACTACTTAGTAGTGAAGATGTGGGTCTAGACACTCTGTGTCCTTCACACCAGTACTGGCCCTGGTCAGACACAGAAGTTCTACTGATGGTGTACGAGGCTCCAGGGTTACTGGAACCAGACTGGGATAATACATTATCATTCCTGTCTTTGTACCACTTATATCTCCAGTCACTGTAGGACCCAACTGAACAGGTCAGAGTGACTGTCTCTCCAGGATACACTGGGTTTGGCTTTACAGTCAGTGTAGCTTCAGGCAGAGCTGTGAACAAATGTTACAGGCAAGACCTGTAAAATTCACCAAAAGACAAACATTTAAGTTTAATTGAGAATAAGGAATGCCCTGTTACTCACCAGTGACACTGACAAGGAGGATTTTACTGAATGTTGAACACTGGGACCCAACTCTCCTACACCTTATACACTTGTATTGACCAGCCTGGTCAGGGAGAGAGATTGTGATGGTTTTACTGTTGTGACTGGGAAGGCGTTTGCTGTCTCTGTACCAGTAATATGTCCTGTCTGAATAGTCTGGTATGTAACACTGAAGCCTGACTGTCTCTCCAGAGTAGAAGGGAGGCTGAGGGGAGACAGTAAGGGAGGCCACGAGCCCATCTGTGGAAAGATCAACACAGTTTTTTTTATTTTTTTATTTAACCTTTATTTAACCAGGAAAATACACCTTTAGATTAAGAATCTCTTTTACAAGAGTGTCCTGGCCAAGACAGGCAGCAGCACAATTAACACTGTTGCAGACATAAAACATAACAATTTACAATGAAAATACATAATAATTTACAGGATCATAAAATATAAAAAAAAAATATCAATCATAAACATCAAACAGATCCGTCAGTCAAAACATCTACAGCCAGATAAGCCTGCCTCCATGTCATTTAAAATTACTTTAAAGGCATCCAGTGAGACCAGCTCACTGAGATTCAGGTGTTTTTGCAAATGATTCCAAGCAGAGGGGGCAGCATATTTATTTTTTTCCCAATTCAGGCTGGACTTTAGGGACAGATATTAAGAATAAGCCCTGGGAACGAAGTCAGTATCTTACCATTTTTTTCTCATGAATATAGAGTTGTAGGTAAGATGGAAGTGGACCAAAAATAGCTTTATAAATAAAAATATGCCAATGATTAAGTCTACGGGTGGACAATGCAGACCACCAACCCGAGCGTACAAGGACCAATGGTGAGTAAGGACTTTAGAATTTGTAAGAAACCTCAGTGCTCCATAGTAAACAGTATCCAATGTGTATAGACTTTGCGTGGATGCATGCATGTATATAACATCGCCATAGTTCAGCACAGATATCAAGGTGGCGGCAACAAGTCTCCTTTTGGCCTCAAAGGAAAAACACGATTTATTTCTAAAGTAAAAAAAATTAAGCTTCAGTTTTTTCACCAGTTGCTGAATGTGTGGCTTAAAAGTGAGAGAATCCTCAGTTAAAATACCTAGATATTTGTAATGAGAAACAGGCTCGATCTCAGAGCCTTGAAAAGTGGTGATAGATGGAAAGTTAAGTGGCTTTGATTTACCATGCGAAGACATCATGAGTTTGTTTTGGTAGCATTCAAAACAAGTTTTAAATCAAGGTACGTTGTACAGTATTAAAAGCAAGTTGTAGCTGACAAAGAGCCTGGTTTGGTGCTGGCGAAGAACAGTATATCACAGTTAACTGATTCAAACACATGACATGTGGCTACTGATTGGTCAATGATTAGGTAGTCTGATTTTATTTTTTGGTTACTGATTGGTCAGTGGTTAGGTAGTGTGATTTTATGCTTTGTTATTGATTGTTCAAAGGTTTGGTAGTCTGATTTTACGCTTTGTTATTGATTGGTCAATGGCTAGCTTACAGAGCAGTTACAGAGCAGTTAAAGAGCAGTTACTAAAGAAAGTTAAAGAGTGTGTTCTTTGTTATATCTCACTGTGATTTCATGGTTAGGACATATCTATTGTTATGACTTAGACAAAGATCAGACTGTATTTTAGGAGCCATGATTGCAGGTAATTCAAAAGGGTTCGCAAACGTTTTAATGCTTTTATACTTTTTTGTGCAGACATGCCTTTATAGTCTCACATCCCATACAAACAAAAATAACAAAACACAAAAATATCTGTGTCACCATTCGGTGTCACTGCAGGTTTTAGTCTAACTGCAAAATCATATTTAACTCAACACAATTACCTCAGTCAAATGTTTTCTGTTTTTGTAACCAGTACCTTTCATCCAAACCTCAGTACTATGATGCCTAACCTTAACCATAACCTAACCTTAACCTTATTTCTAACCCTAACACCAGGACTGTCATGCCTAACCTTAACCCTACGTTAACCTTAATCGTTAACAGTAAATGTTATTCGTACACTGTGAACATCAATATCTTCCCAACTGATTATGGCAATCAGTTGCCCCAATATGTTTAAGTTACTAAAAGTTTGCAGAACTTCTATGTTTAGGGTAAATTAAACATTTATCTTTTCATTGCATACTACTTACATTATTGAGAAAGAACAGACAAATATTTTCAGGTGATAGAACTACAACGGCGTTTCAGATTTGAGTTGTATTTGCTTAACGGAAGTCACACCTACAAGATAATTTCCCAATATGCACTGCCTGTTCAAGTAAACTCTAAAGTTATTACCCATGACTGTATTTGTTAATGACACAGACATGGTTATTGAACAAATTTATTTTCTATAATTTCAGTTCCTTGACTGTTATAAAATAGTCAACTGTGAATACCTAACATATCCCATAAATCCTTATTTTGGAGTCTTGCAGCCCAACTAGCTCATGGATGGAATATTCATTTTGGATCCTCAAAATACACTGCACTGTCAGATGAAAATCCTAGCCCAGTTACCAGAAAGCCATGGATAAAAATATTTTCTTATGGTTTAGAATATTCACAGATTTCCAAAAATGAAAGCATTGCTATTGCTGAGACTTCTGGAAAACCTGGGAACTTCACTAGAATTTCACAAAGCTACCCACAAGGGATTGGCTTGCAAAGTAAGACACAATTCCTACTGGAATCCAGAGTAAGTTCTGACAGGAAGATTTTTATGTAATTGTCACAATCATTTCAGTAGTGGGTGCAAAATATCTGTTTTACTACATTATTGGATTACCTTAAGAGCAATGTAATAATGAAGCCAATTGTCCAAATACTTTTGGTTCTCTTAAATGTAGTGACTATGTACAAAACATGTTATTTCTAAATGGTTCATCCAATATGAATGAAAATACGGTACAATATGCAGAAACAACAAATTTTGTAGCACCTTGCAATACTTAAGGACTGCACTATATCTTGTCTATATTTATAATAAACACAATTGAATCACCCATTTATTAAAAAAAAAACCATGAATGTAGGAAAAGTATTGATAGAAACAAAGATGATGAAGCATAAAGAGATGATGATCTAATAAATTAATATTTACAGTATCCTTGAAAGTGCCCACAGAAGATGATGGCATTCGGCACTACAACAAAGACATAGAAAGTCATTAAAGTGCAGTAGTAATACACTAATGTAAAATGTGCTGTAGTAATACAGTAGTAATATTAACCTTAGTGAACATTGGGCAAATAACAAACAAACACAAATACAAAGTCAGTACTCACAGAGTAGAACACAGATCAACGTGCGAACCATTTTGTCTTGGTGACGAGTAACTCTTTCTGACAAACTGTCTTTCTTACAAACCACCTTACTTCCTATATAATGAGAGTCTTGTGAGATCACGCATTTTCACCATCACACAGACAAAAGGTGAAAATAGGACATTGACAAAGACTTTAAAAAAGCATACAGTAAGAGTTGTTGCGGTGTTTATTATAAGACCAACTTCTTCTCATGGTTGGCTACATGGTCTCACCCTGGTTCCTTCATCACTGTTCGATAATAAGGCAAGGGAATGAGTTAGGAGACCTGAGAGGAGATCATACAGTGGCTTGTGTTTTCTCACCTCCCACAAATAAGACATTTTCACACTGCATTGTTCTAAGCCCTGGGCTATCCTAAGACTGGCCCTGTGTTAGCTTAGCCTGTGTTCACACAAGATTTTGTTAAGGTTTAATCCTAGGCTGAGGGTTCACATTTGTATTCCTAAACTCTGAGCTAACGGATAAATACGACACCATTGTACATCTATGAAAACTACAAATCTTATGTTCTCTCTGGCATTCAACTAATGTTACAGGTACATCAATGACAGGTAATTAATGTTACGATACCCCAATTCAACTAAAGACTTCATGACATCGGTTGATCAAGATGCCCATCCTGGCGGTATTTGCATTGACAACTTTGTTAAAACTATGCAAAGAAAGAGAAAAACGGCGCTGTTAAAATATGAACATGAGGCAGACAATATGACTAGTCAACCTTTATTCATTCTAAATATTTGCTAGATTGACATCCAAAGAAATCTGCAATTACTGCATCACTAAGATTTAGCAGGTATAATGAAAACAACAAAAGTTTGCAGATTGAAAGGACCGAAACAGAAATACATTGTAGCTGCTGGTAACGGCGCATGTCAAGAGTGTCTGTAAATTAAGTGAAAGGGCAGTTTTGTGATTGGACAATATACGTTCTACAACTTTGTTCTTGACCATTTTTCACACTCGTTATTTTGTCACCATGTTTCAGGTGTTCCACAGTCCATACAGGAAATTGACATATACAGCTACATCCTGCCTCTACACACAAACAAGCATGCACACATGAATACCAACATACTCGCTCACACCCACCCACACACAAAAACACACTGCTTAGCAGGAATGTGTCAAAACACCAGTCAGACAGCTAGCTACCCCCTCTCAGCCAGCCCATATATAGGTGACAAACAGGAACTCATGAGACAGATAGGAATGCATCGACAGAAGTCAGTCATCACAAAATTAATTAAATCCAGTTTTTGTCCTTACGTTATTACAACTAAGAATACTGACACACAGCCTATGACTGACTCAGTACAAATACTTTTGCGTCCCCTCTAGCTCAGTGGGTAATAACATGGTGTTTGCTTGATTCCCACCAACTAGAATAAAAAAATCTGAGAATCTGTGCACACACCACAGTAAGTCTCTCAGGATAACAGTGTCTGCTTGTCCATCCATCAGTGGGGGATCACTGATTAGGGCGTTGAGATTGTATTTTTTTCATTGTTTTTATACAAATCTAGATTTCTTATAATTCTGATGACAAGGTAGTGAATATGTTTCTATTTTACTGTTATATTACAAATATATTGTAAAAACAAGCTTTTCAATTACCTATCTATTCTATCATGTAGCTCTGGGCATTGGCCCAGTGCTGGGATTGCATGTAAATTGCATGGCCTATGGGAGACGGCTGCTGGGATTTCATTACATGACTTTTAAAGCACAGTGTCAAGGGATCACTTGAAATGAAATACTGTCTGTCTGTGTACTAATTAAGGTAGTTCTCTGTATCAGGTATTGCCTAGATGGCACCAAAGAGCAAGTAATACTTATGAGCAATACGCTGATAATTATCTCTGCTAGTTAGTGAAGATCTTAAAGGAAGTGACACAGCATATAAAGAACACAGAAGGGTGATGTTGACCAATCTACTCCTCAGTGCTGCAACTTCCTCCTGAGAGCTTCTCCCTCCTGGCAGCTCCTCCCTCCTGACAGCTCCTCTTTCCAGGCAGCTCCCCTCTCCTGGGAGCTCCTCCCTCCTGTCCGGATGGCTGGAAGGCAAATGGATCCCAATGCCTCAAAATAACTGTCTAAATCTGGGGGGAAACCTGGCCTCCATCTACAGCCTGGCAGTAGAGCGCCTCCTGTTATCCATGCGTCTCACTGGTGGTGACGCGGGCATCACTTGAATTGGGGGTCATGTGGCTGATTATTTTCATGAGATGGATTTCCAGTGGACAGATACGTCGGCGCCGTTGTTCAGACATAAACTGGCTCTCGGACATGGCCCCTCCCCCTTCTGTCTGACCCTGGAAGAACCTGCTGCTGGGTCTCCACAGGGGTTCGCCACACCCTGCCACAGACATCATCCATCCCTCTGCCAGACTCGTTGACCAAACGCGTTGGCCCAGTTCTTTTCAGTTGCACTGTAACAGTTTTCTTCAGGAGAATGTTTACTTTCAGGATTTAGTAAATGCTAAAACAATCTCTTATCTTATGATAATATCACATCCCTCCAATACCAGGCTACCTTATCTTTATCAGTTTGAACCAAGCCCTGGTCTCTAAAGTGGTCATGTTTGAACCAAGCCCTCTAATGTGGTCATGTTTGAACCAAGCCCTCTAATGTGGCCCTCTAATGTGGTCATGTTTGAACCAAACCCTAGTCTCTAATGTGGTCATGTTTGAACCAAGCCCTAGTCTCTAATGTGGTCATGTTTGACTTCCATCACTAGTCTCTAATGTGGTCATGCTTGACTTCCATAACTACTGTCTTCTGTACTGTGTATGGGAGTTGTGACATCAGTCTGTATTCATCTAATAAAGCATGTTTTGTGAAACCCCCCCAAAAAATAAAAAAAATCTCATAACTAAACAAATATATAAATATTGTATGTGTGAAGGGCAGGATTGAATGCACCAAGTGCAATTCAAGGACCTTTATAAACAAAATATTCAAAATACCCTAATCACATTGACTTTTTTACAACTATTGACCATACATTTTGGACTATACAGCTTGACCAAAAGTGTCAGCTCTTTTAATTTATCACGGCATTTATTTACATTTTGGAGCACTTTATGAAACTTTGCAGCACATCTTGAAACTTACAGAAGTCGTTAAAACTTTGCAGCTATTTCTATATATACCAAATACCACAAACCACCAAATAAGGTGCCTCATTTCTATTATCAACAAGTTACTAATCTAAATAGAAATGTAACAAGAATATAACATTTGTTTGTATATGGTCGAACCACCGTTGTATAATGTTTGATATACCACATCTTTCAGCAATTAAGAATTCATGTGCCAAACTACCCATTTTCTAAATAGAAATAAGCATTTTAATGGAGGTAAATGACCACGATACAGCACACAATCCATCCTACTAGTTATTTGTTGTTTTAGTAAGTCTTTGTTCAAATGTCTTTTATTTCTTATGGGATTCACATTCAACTGTAGGTTATAACAGAATGGCACAATCATAAAACAAAACATGGCAACAATCAAATAAAATGAAATGAGCCCTGTTCAGAAGTCTGCATACCCTTAGTTCTTAATATTGTGTATTGCCCTTTAGCATCAATGACAGCGTGCTGTCTTTTGTAATAGTTGTCTATGAGGCCCTGAATTCATGCAGGCTGTATAGCTACCCATTCGTCTTGGCAAGATGCCTCCAGGTCATGCAATGTCTTTAGTCGTCTTGCATGAACCACACGTTTGAGATCTCCCCAGAGTGGCTCGATGATTTAAGCTCAAGAGACTGTGATGGCCACTCCAGAAGGTGATGGCCACCACTGGAGGTGCAACTTGGCCTTGTGCTTAGGGTCATTGTCGTGTTGGAATGTCCAAAGGTGTCCCATGTGCAGCTTTCGTGCAGAAGAATGCAAATTGTCTGCCAGTATTTCATAACCTAACCCTAAACCTAACACAAAACTTAACTTTTACGTCCCTCATAAGCCTGTGAGTGGAGGGAATGCGACTGCTTGCATACAGATGCACTGGCAAGAAACGTATGGAGGTGATTGCACTAGATAAAGACAAACTACAAAACAGCCCAAGTAGAAGAAAAACATTTCCCAACAATGGGGTTTTTATTTCTGCACAATATTAAGATATAAACAACAACAATAGAAACAAACAAAAGAGGAAGGCTAAGAGTTAAAGGGTAGGAGAAGGGCTGTGTGAGTCATCTGTCAAAGCAAATAAATGATAAAGGCCCCAATCTTCCCTACATCTCTAACCTGCCTGTCACAAACTAAACCCTACATCTCTAACCTGCCTGTCACAAACTAAACCCTACACCTCTAACCTGCCTGTTGAAAACTAAACCCTACACAACTAACCTGCCTGTTACAAACTAAACCCTACACCCCTAAACTGCCTGTCACAAACTAAACCCTACACAACTAACCTGCATGTTAAAAACTAAAACCTACTCCTCTAACCTGCTTGTCACAAACTAAATCCTACATTACTAACTTACCTGCTACATAAACACAAAGAGACAGCCACTTGCTTCTGACCTAATGTGTATAACAACAGGTTATCTACAGGTGTACATAAACCCCAGGGTATCTTACTTTGCCCTTCTCCATGGAGGGTTCAAAACTGACAAAACAGACTCAGGGTGTGGTTAACAAATAACAAATAACAAGACACCAAAAGACAAACAGCATAACACTCCTCCAAACACAATAGAAGCACTCCTTTATGTGTGAAGGGGCCATCATCGATTGGTTGACCACTCTCACCTCATCAGCATTGACTCGACAATCCTGAGAGGGAGACACACCCACGGTCACTCATTGGTTGATCATACGAATGCATTATGGAATCATAAAACAAATATAGATGTTTATCACTTCAATGTCAACAAAATAGTATGTAGCAAAGCATCATAATATAATTTTATTCTGCATGCGATATTGTTTTCTACCGATAAGATAAACTTCTTATGGGCTCCTCTGATTGGCTGCCATGGGTGCCGCGCACCCATCGTACCCAATAAAGCTCCGCCTCTGGGGTGGATACAATTCCGACCTGGTCCCCCGTGGGAAATTAACCCACGGCCTCTGGAATTCCAAGTGCCATGTTCTACCAACAGAGCTATTGTTTACTCCCATTTAGTTATCAACCAATAAAGTATCTTGATAGGACTTTAATCTACGTGAAAAACATTCTATCACAGCATTGGGGAACCTGAATCGATGTTATATGATGAATGTCAGTTGTATGTTTTAAATTTGACCTTTTCTAAGAGACGGCTCGTTGGCATGTGCAGTAAAAGCATATGTCCTGGAGAGGATTTGTTCTGGAGAGAATGTGTCCTGGAGAGGATGTGTCCTGGAGAGAATGTGTTCTGGAGAGGATGTGTTCTGGAGAGGATGTGTTCTGGAGAGAATGTGTTCTGGAGAGGATGTGTTCTGGAGAGGATGTGTTCTGGAGAGGATGTGTTCTGGAGAGGATGCTTGTGATGATCCTGCAGATCCCAGGATTGGACCACTGAGCACCACATCAACATCCAGTCAAACATCTGGCTCCACCAGTCCTCCAACTGAACCTCAGTGGGATGAGAGAAAGTGGTTTGGGAATGAGTCCAAACATAGCAGCTTTTTAAAACGTGCTTAATGAAGATCTGAATCTGACATAGACCCCCATGATCAAAGGTTATTTTTTACAGATTGTGCTGAAAACAATATTGGGTAAAACTTGTCATTGTCCAACTCGTTCACCTTTCAGTCCGTAGACCTCTCGACAAGCAATACACCTACATTTCCTGAGAATATAGAAAAAAATCATGTAAACTTGATGTGCAAAAGCGATGCCTACAATGACATGCGTCCCTCTGGCCTAGGCTTCTTCTTCAAGATTATTTTTGGAATATGACAGGACAGCAGTATTTATGAGGGCTGTAAAGTACCCTGTGCAGCAAAACACATGGGTGTTTTGCTGCACAGCTTCCAAAGAGCCAGAACAAAAATGAACAGTAAGGGATTTTGATTTTCCAAGGCTGGCATACCTTGGTCCCACTCCGCACAGCAAAGACACTCGTATTCAGTAAGCATCACCTGACATTGCCCAGAGGCGTCCTGAGTCGGGCTACAGCTGCTGGTTGATTACCTTCCTGATCCTGCATCGTTCTTTCTCTCTCTTTTCTCTTTCATCCTCCATCTTGGGAAGCTCTTCATCCTTTATTTCGGTTGAAATAAAAACAGCTCCGTATTGTAACGTTTCCTCCTGGTACTTGAACCCCGATAACTATCTACTATATTAGGCTTCAGAGAGGGCTGAACAAAGGTATAATAATGGAGGCAGGGTACAGGCGGAGGGAGAATGAGGACTTTTAATAAAAGACCTAAAACAGAGCAAAACACAACAGACCAACGCTATATGAGGAATGCAATCCACATGAATGACCAAAAATTTGAGGAAGGAGGAATTAAAATAGAGACAGTAAATAGGAACACAGGCAATAAAGACAAAAAGGTGTCCTTGCTCTAAACAAGGGAATTGGATCTCACTGGTACAGCTGGCCTGCCAGAACATCACAAAATGAGGTTGTATGGAAAGCAGACGGCAATGAACACCACTGTTTACTGGAAGAAAACATTCAGGTCATCTCATTAATCTTTTTTTTTAAAATATGGACAATGCAAATATACTGAGAAAGTACAGGCCGTTAAAAGAACTAGTAAATGAAAGGTGATCCATTTAAAACATCACAATAAAATAAACAATACAAAACAGATCAGTGTGGATAACTTCATACATGGTTATTATAACATGTTATTGGGTAAAAGGTAACATACTAAATAAAATGCATCCTTCATGTACAAGATATTAATTAATGTGTGTGTGTGTGTGTGTGTGTGTGTGTGTGTGTGTGTGATGCATGGTAATTCTGTGCTCCATGTGTCTACTGGGAGAGTTTGTGTTCAAATATCAGATCCATGTTCCCTGGTTGTTCCTGGTCCTCAACTGATTGTGTCCCTCACATCTCCCTCAAGGACCTGCAACATATCAGCACATAGAGTTTCTTGGGACCTACTTAGATATACTTTAATATCAGACCATTAGTTCCATACCCTTTTAATAGATGTAATTAAGTCTTACCATTGGCTGTAACTGGTTTTAAATGAGAATAGACTGATTATGTAGCTGTTGGTGGTGTTGATTCTGAAGGGATTAAGGATTAAACAGAAAAATAATATAGTAGTAATAAAAAGAATAATACAGTAATGAACATACAAATAGAAAAACGTGTTAAACAGATGTGATGTTATGATAGGGTGAATATGGGAGGGATGTTCACTTGTACCTTTCTTCTTGGTTTTCAACATATTAAAGTCAATCTCAGCATAGGTCACATCAACAGGTGCTGTGGGGCAATTCCAGTCAACAAATCAAATAATTAACTATTGCATATTTTGCCTCTTCATCCAAAACTTCTGAACCACACATTTATATCTGACTTGCACAATGGATCTAACCTGTGGCTCTCCATGTCTTAAAATCAGAGTTTATTTGATTTTTGGTTGACTACGTTGATTTTCTTAGGTGTTATTAAGCTTTGGTTCATTGTTCATTTATAATCATTTTGGCACATGTTGATAGTTACCTGTGTTCTTGTCCAACTTCTTGAGTTGAATCTGAGCATACGTCACATCACCTGAACCAGTAACAGCAGAAACAGCTGCAGAATCTGACACATACATACAGGAATAATCCGATAACAAAGCTTTCCTAAATTAAGAGTGGCAGCAAGACTTCTAGACTACTGAACATTCCTACCAAAAACAGAATAATTACAATATACAAATCAAAATCCCATTAATGGGTTTTCTAAGCTTTTTTACATCACCAATTGTCACAAACTGCTTATACAGATACAGATTATACAGATATCCAGCCTAAGACCCCAAAGAGCAAGCAACAACAAGAAATTGATGCAGTGGCTAAGAAAAACTTTCTAGCAGGGTCGGAACTTAGGATGAAACATAGAGAGGAGGCAGACTCTGAGGGGCTAACACAGCAAATACAAACATAATAAAAGAAAGAAAACAGAAATAATAGGAAAAACATTCAAAGTTGAACAACAAATAGGTAATTGGTCTAAATTGCCCTGTAGGCACCAACACATCTAACTAGAGGTTATTCTGCTAAACATTCCATGATTAAGGGGCTTATAAACATGAGTTAGGGGCTTATAGACAAAAGCAGTTTTCCATAAAATGCAATATCTCTAAGATTAACCAGTTTTGAGACCGCATTTGATAACTGATGATTTTTCATATACATTTTTGCTTTAGGGAGTGTATGGACATTTTTTTATTATAGCCATATATGCCGACATAAACCAATGTTTGACCCTTCTGGTTGCAATGCACAAAATCCCAGCCAACTGATGTATCAAATACAATATGTGTGATAGCCTAGTTCATTATAGTAATAAAAAGCAAAGCTGTTTGATAGACTGCATTCATCGTTTTTTGTACTGAGGCATGGATATACATATGTAGCACATCACTGTAATCCAAAGAGTGACGTAAACGAGGCTTGTTCAATATCCATTCTATGGTCAAAAGACAGACATAATATTAAACAAAAGTATATAATCATATTTTGATTTTACTGAGCGTCAACATTGAAATTTTACTGAGCGTCAACATTGAAAGATCTTACCTGTGACTCTCCCTGCCTTAGCCTTAGAGTACACTTTAGAATTTATTTTGGATCCAGTTTTTTAATTTAAATTAGATTTGATAAAATGTATACATGCTTTATTAATTTATGGCAAGGTTAAGAGTCACCTTTCTTTTTCTTGTCCAACTTCTTAGGTTGAATATGGACATACGTCCCATCACCTGACCCAGCAGAAACACCAGCAGAATCTGTTACATAAAACGGAAACATTCACTTAGTTAACTGGCTTCATGAATAAAGCATCAGCAGTATATGGTAGAGTACTCAATATTCCCATTAAAACATTACAGAACCATTATCATCAGTGTCTGAGTGCTTGATCCTATGGGAGATGTTAGCACTCATCTGTTGGTCATATATTTCTGTTCAGTATGCAGAGTGGGTGATGACAAGTCAGTGTATGAGTATCTACTGAATTCAGTTACAGTGGGCTGAGAGACTGACCATATTACTGACCTCTATACCCAGCATCAGGAGACTGACCATTACTACTGACCTGTATACCCAGCATCAGGAGACTGACCATACTGACCTGTATACCCAACATCAGGAGACTGACCATTACTACTGACCTGTATACCCAGCATCAGGAGACTGACCATACTACTGACCTGTATACCCAGCATCAGGAGACTGACCATTACTACTGACCTGTATACCCAGCATCAGGAGACTGACCATACTGACCTGTATACCCAACATCAGGAGACTGACCATACTACTGACCTGTATACCCAGCATCAGGAGACTGACCATACTACAGACCTGTATACCAAGCATCAGGAGACTGAACATACTGCTGACCTGTATACCCAGCATCAGGAGACTGACCATACTGACCTGTATACCCAACATCAGGAGACTGACCATACTACAGACCTGTATACCAAGCATCAGGAGACTGAACATACTGCTGACCTGTATACCCAGCATCAGGAGACTGAACCTGGGTAGATCCTTGGTCCTGTTGGGGGTCCTGGTTTGTGCTCTGGGGATGGATGCGCCTACAGGGTGAGAGACATTATTAAAGAACACAGACAATATGTTACTGTATGAATGAACATAGGATAGAGACAGATGTACTCACCAGAATATTCTGTTAGAAGAGGAACCTGTAAAGAGAAATACACAGTACTTTGTCTGGTTGTTTTAGTTTTGAAACACTATTATTAAGAGTTCTTCTAATCTTTCTTTACTTCAGCTGAAATGTAGGTGAATGGTAAAAGTCTCACATTTTATTTCTTTCCGCTGAAAAAGCAACACAAGGAAGATGGTCAGTAGAACAGCAGCAACAACCGAACCCACAACCACTCCTACTAGGACTGATGTAGAGGATCCAGTTACTACAAGAGGAGAGAGAACAGCACAACACCATCAGACTAAATTAAGTAACTGATGATGGAGAAAATAAATAAAACAGCAAAAGGTCCCTCTGCACAGACATAATTCAGAAAACTAATTTTACATTCATGACTGATTTATTATATTACAAAATGTAAAGCTAACAAAATATTTGTATATAGATTACTTTCTGTCCACATAAAGTATTAACCAATTATTATATTAAAACTGTTAGACTCACCAGTAACCTGTATGTGGACTGGTTCACTGTACTGGGTGTAGTAGACAGGGTCTCCTCTCCCAGCTCTACACCTGTACTGTCCTCCATCAGAGACACTGACCTGGCTGAGTGTGTAGGAGAATCCAGAGTTTGTAGCTACTGGTTCAGAGTCTTGTCTGTGTCTATACCAATAAAACCTCCATCCAGAAGACTCTACAGTACAGGTCAGTGTCACATTGTCTCCTGTCAATATGTCCTTTTGGTTTGAACTCAGTGTGGCCTTTGGCTGATTAGCTGGTGGTTTTAAATAGGTTTGTTTAGGAATATCCAGGTCACTAACACACGCTGTTACTTACATCCACTATGACAACAACAAACAATAACAACAAGTTAGTGATGGAGTTTTAATAGTGAACTCACCGGTGACGCTGATTTGGAGGGAAACACTGAGTTGTGACGACTGGGGACGATCTGTTCTTCTCCCCTGACACTGGTACTGACTCACCTGGTCAGACGGAGTGGTGATGGTTTTAGAGGGTGAACCAGGACTCTGTTGTTTTTGATTTTTGTACCACCAATTTGTCCAGTTTGTGTAGTCTGATATGTCACACTGCAGAGTAACAGTCTCTCCAGAGTAGAGGATACCATGAGGAGAGACACTCACTGAGGCCATGGGCAGAGCTATAGAAACAGTTATATGAAGAAAATATCAGATATCAATATTTCTAAGCAATGATGTTCCCAAAGAAAAATAATAAGATAACTAATGATTTATGCTTTGACCCAATCTACATGATTGTCTCAATGTGTTTGACAACATAGCGACTCATAGAACAAAAACCTGACCTAGAACAGTGAGAGTAATTGCAGTAATTGGTTGTGAAGATGTGGGTCTAGACACTCTGTATCCTTCACACCAGTACTGGCCCTGGTCAGACACAGAAGTTCTACTGATGGTGTACGAGGCTCCAGGGTTACTGGAACCAGACTGGGATACTACATTATCATTCCTGTATTTGTACCACTTATATCTCCAGTCACTCTGGGACCCAACTGAACAGGTCAGAGTGACTGTCTCTCCAGGATACACAGGGTTTGGTTTTACAGTCAGTGTAGCTTTAGGCAGAACTGTGAAAGCATATACACATAACCTAATGGCATGCAAATGAATAATCTTTAAAAATAAAAATAAATAATAATGGACATCAAGTAATTGATAGAGTGTAATAGTGAACTTACCAGTGACACTGATGGAAAGGTCATTACTGGGTTGTGACCTCTGGGGTCGTTCTGTCCTCATCCCCTCACATCTGTACAGACCAGTCTGACCTGTCTTTATGATGGGGATGATGTTTCTGGCGGTTTTACTTGTCTGATTGGGAAGTGTTTGGTTGTTTTGGTACCATCGGTATGTCCAGCCTGTGTATTCTGATATGTCACACTGCAGAGTAACAGTCTCTCCAGAGTAGAGGAGACCATGAGAAGAGACACTCACTGAGGCTGTTGGTAGAGCTGTAGAAAAATAAACATGAATGAAATACAATCACAGCAAAAAGATTGTTTTAGCATGATCTTAACTTTGTATAATAAAGTAAGTGAAGCAAAACAAAAATATTAACACAGAATACATAGACACAGAGTGTATTAGAGTTATGTGGATACTGAATACAATTTGGCTTCCAAGGGATCTTACCAGTAACACTGATGGGGTGTTCATGACTAAAATATGATGACTGGGGCCGACCTGTCCTCTTCCCCTGACACTGGTACTGACCAGCCTGGTCAGGGAGAGAGATGGTGATGGTTTCTCTGGTCAGACTGGTAATCTGTATGTTGTTTAGAGACCAGTAGTAAGTCCAGTCTGTGTAGTCTGATATCTCACACTGCAGAGTAACAGTCTCTCCAGAGTAGAGGAGACCATCAGGAGAGACACTCACTGAGGCAGTTGGCAGAGCTGTAGAAACACACTGTATGTTTCAAATGCAGCTATTGCACCAATACTTTTATTTTACATTTACATGTTAGTAATTTATCCATTTAAAAGAGTTAGGTGAAACCACCACATAGTTTTGTAGTAAATGCATTCTAATCAATTATTTTTTTATTGGCAAAGGGCAGTGCTGGAAAAAAGACCAAACAAATAATAAACATTAAAAATAAAATGTTAACAAAAGACAACAGACAGAGGTGGTAGAAGTGAAGCTACTTTAAGTGCTTTATGAAAAAGTGAGTTTTCAGATATTTTTTGAAGGTAGAAACTCTGCTTTCCTAACCTCCAAAGGACCAAACCACACCCCTACTAGCCTGGCAATGAATTAACACAGCAAACACAACAAAATAATACATTAATAGTACACTAGGAAAAAGACTTTAATAATAAACTACCAATAATATTTTAATAATACACTACCAATAATACTGTAATAATACCAACAACCCTTTCCAACATATGATCATGATATTTTTAATAATGATATAAAATAAGGAAAAAAACAATTCCATTTTCTGTTGCTGTACCTAGAGTTTTCACAATGCCAGATTGTTTAATTTGACACGAGACCAGAGAAATTATACAATTCTCTTAACCCATTTCGATATCATGAAAAAAGTATAAAACATCAATAGTGTATTTAAAAACTGTTATTATAGAATCTACAAATATATTTAACTTTGGCTTTCAATGAGATAATTTTTCTCAGTGCTTAAAGGGGAATAACAAGAAATATCTGCAATTCTTCTCAGTTCATAACTGTTGGATGTCTATGAATGCACTCAACTTTCTCACTCAGTAGGAGCAGGATCGAGCTCAACCAATTTTTTTACTAAACATTCATCTTTAAAATGGGACCCCATGTCAAGAGGTTATGTGCTATGAGGTAGAAAGAGAGAATATATGGCTTACCTGTCACTATCAGTCTGACTGTATTACTCAAAAGAGAATATTTTGAATGATTTTTGTATTGTCCCAGACATGAGTAGTTACCACTGTCAGAAATTGTAGCAACATTAATCTGATGTTTATTATCCTTGCTTTGGAACAGGGTCTTGTTATTCTTGTGCCACCAGTACTCCAAGTCTGTGATGTTTTCTCCCTGGATGTCACATATCATATTCACAGACTCTCCCAGGAATATCTGTGGCCAGTTGGAATGGAGGGTCAGAAGAGCATTAGGTCTCTCTGTAAAAACACAGTGGAAATTCTCATTTATTAACTTACACATACCACAGTATCATGAGACAAACAAAATACAAAATGTGCTGCATATATTGTTACAGATGATAAATATTGTACACAACTGAATCACCTATTTAAAATGAAAATGAGGAAGGAAAAGCAGAGTCAGAGATGAAGAGCGTCATTGGACTATGATAGTTTTGCAGAGTTTAAATTACATTAACATAAAATGTAAATTTATTTTTTTGAATGAACACAATCAACGTGTAACTGACTCTGTGCCATTAAGGCAAAAGATGCCCACACAGCCCTTGGACCAGACCAATGACCTGGAAGGTGTATAAACTCACAGATATTGTGGTAACTAACATGGTGCTCTCTGTCTATCAAGTGCTGTTGTTGGGGATAGCAGATGTTTTTAGTTGCTTCCCAATGACAATTCCTTTTTGAATTTCTGTTTATACATCGAGCAGGACTAGACTTCAGACATCATCACATATTCCACTCCAACACACACTAAGCAATACATTGATATATTGTTTAGACCTGTAGCAGTGGGGAGTATTACAGTTTGACAGGAAAGTGTACCACGTAACATCTAGACACAATTAAGTGACAAATAAGATTTCACCATGCTTGCACCATCATCTTTTTTTATCTTTGATGAAAATCTGGCCAAAAATGTTGTTTACCTAGATTAAACTATAGTGGTCTAAATAGGCTCCTACAGGGTAAAGCATAAAGAGATGGAGGAGTGAAATGACTGCATATCTAGCATTACCTTGAGAGGGACCAGAGTAGATGAGGGTACTCAGTACTACAACAATGACAAAGAAAGTAATTACAGTACAGTAGCAATACATTATCCTTTATACACTTTTTTCACATAATAACACAAATACAAAGTCAATACTCACAGAGTAGAATACAGAGAGAGGTGAGATCCATTCTGTTCTTTTGGCAACGATTAACTCTCTCTGAACAACATGTTTCATTAATAAACCCTGTATGTCCTGTATGAACACATTCTGATCTAGTCATACTTCTTCACCGTCACACAGACAAAAAGATAAGTAGATTGTAGAGACATGAACAAAGACCTTGAGAAAGTCAGACTGGTTCCTTCCTCTTTATTACAAGAAAGAAAGAAGAAATGACCATAAAACCAGAGAAACCTCTGCTGAAAGGCTGGTGGGAGCCTAGCCAGCCAACCCTAGCTGTTCAACTTCCCAGAAACAACAGTTAACATATTCAGCCACCCCACCCTTCACACATTCAACCATACTATTTAAAAGGAGGTGTCTGTCAAAACCACAGTCATCTACTCTTATGAGGTTGGTGTCACGTCCTGGCTATGCCCCTAGCCATCTCTGCGCTGGGCTGGGGCCATAGTCAGGACAGGACAGGACAGTATGTGGTGCCTCTAGACACCTCTATTCATTTTGGTCCCCTATTCATTCAGGTGTAGATCATTGCCTCCAATTGGG
>JACXGI010007570.1:0-20379 GCA_016801175.1 Esox masquinongy
TCTAATTTTCTGAGATACTGAATTTGGGATTTTCATTAGTTGTCAGTTATAATCATCACAATTAAAAGAAATAAACATTTGAAATATATCAGTCTGTGTGTAATGAATGAATATACTATACAAGTTTCACTTTTTGAATGGAATTACTGAAATAAATCAACTTTTTGATGATATTCTAATTTTATGACCAGCACCTGTAGATTGCTAACTATAGACACAAGGAAGCTGTTGCTGTGAACCCACAACATGCGGTCAAAGGAGCTCTCACTGCAAGTGAAACAGGCAATCCTTAGGCTGCAAAAAAAGAATTCCTTCAGAGAGATAGCAGGAACATAAGAGTGGCCAAATCATCCTGAGAAAAAAAGAACGCACTGGCAAGCTCTGCAACACAAAAAGGCATGGATGTCCACGGAACACAACAGTGGTGGATGATCGTAGGACCCTTTCCATGGTAAAGAAAAAACAGTTCACAACATCCAGCCTAGTGAAGAACCCTCTCCCGGAGGTAGGCATATCATTATCAAAGTCTGCCATGAGATGACTTCACGAGAGCAAATACAGAGGTTTCACCACAAGGTGCAAACCATTCATATGCCTCAAGAATAGAAAAGGAAGATTAGACTTTGCCAAAAACATCTAAAAAAGCCAGCCCAGTTCTGGAACAGCATTCTTTGGACAGATGAAACTAAGATCAACCTGTACCAGAATGTTGGGAAGAAAAAAGTATGGAGAAGGCTTGGAACGGCTCATGATCTGTATGCACGTCTCTGCACTTTGCTCGTCATTATGTAAATAATACCTGCATAAAAATATTTATTTCCAGCACCTTTTATACCCTGCTCATTGCACTATTGTCTCATCAGTCTTACTATGTTGTACTTTTGGTTTATTATGTGTATTTATGTGTACTGTATATTGCAGTCGGTGACTCTTGTTGATTGTCCTTTGTTTAGTTTTTCATGAGTAAGCACATCATGAGCCTGTATAATCCAGAGTCAAATTCCTCTTATGTGTACACATACCTGGTGAATAAAGTTGATTCTAATCCAAAGCGTACCATATCATCTGTAAAACCCAGTGAAGGCAGTGTGATGGCAAGGGCATGCATGGCTTTCAATGGCAGTGGGTCACTAGTATTTATTGATGATGTGACCGAAGACAGAAGCAGCCGGATGAATTCTGAAGTGTATAGGGATATATTGTCTGCTCTGGTTCAGCCAAATTCAGTGAAGTTGATTGGACAGCGCTTCAATTTACAGATGGACAATGAACCAGAACATACTACGAAAGCAACCCAGGAGTTTTTTTAAGGCAAAGAAGAGGAATATTCTGCAATGTCCGAGTCAATGACCTGATCTCAACCCAATCGAGCATGCATTTCACTTGCTGAAGACAAAACTTATGGCAGAAAGACCCATGAACAAACAACAACTGAAGACAGCTACAGTAAAAGCCTGGCAAAGCATCACAAAGGAGAAAACCCCGAGTTTGGTGATGTCCATGCGTTCCAGACTTCAAGTAGTCATTGCCTGCAAAGGATTCTTGACAAAGTATTAAACATTTTATTTATGATTTTGTTAATTTGTCCAATTACATTTGAGCCCCTGAAATAAGGGGACTGTTTATGAAAATGGTTGCAATTCCTAACTGTTTCATACAATATTTTTGTTCAATCCCTTGAATTAATGCTGAAAGTCTGCACTTCAATTGAATCTCGGTTGTTTCATTTCAAAATCATTGTGGTGGCATACAGAGCCAAAATTATGAAAATTGTCCAAATATTTCCAGACCAAATGTATTGGGAACACAGAAGTCAATAGGGAATGAATGGAGGTCAATGGGGAATGAATGGAAGTTAATGTTGATTCAATAGGAGTCGATGGGGAACACATAGAAGTCAGTGGGGAATGAATGGGGGTCTATGGGGTAAGCATAGAAGTCAAGAGGGAATGAATGGAGGTCAATGGGGAATGAATTGGGGGCAGTGGGGAATTAATGGGGGTCTATGGGGAACGCTTGGAAGTCATTGGGGAATGAATGGGAGTCAATGGTGATTCAATGGGAGTCTATGGGGAACACATAGAAGTCAATGGGGGGCAATGGAGAAATAATTGGGGTCTATGGGGAATGCATGGAAGTCAATGGGGAATGATTGGAGGTCAACGGGGAATGAATGGAAGTCAAGGGTGACTCAACGGGAAAAGAACAGGAGTTAATCAGGAATGAATGGGTGCCATGGTGGTCCTGGAAGCAAAGGACCCTGCCATTTCCAATCGCAAATATACAGTTGGGCTCATAAGTTTGCATACCCTGGCTGAAATTGTGAAATTTGGCATTGATTTTGAAAATATGACTGATCATGCAAAAAAACTGCCTTTTATTTAAGGATAGTGATCATATGAAGCCGTTTATTATCACATAGTTGTTTGGTTCCTAATAATGATAACAGAAATCACCCAAAATAACCTGATCAAAAGTTAACATACCCTTGAATGTTTGGCCTTGTTACAGACACACAAGGTGACACACACAGGTGAAAATGGCAATTAAAGGTGAATTTCCCAAACCTGTGGCTTTTTAAATTGCAATTAGTGTCTGTGTATCAATGGTCAATGAGTTTGTTAGCTTTCAAGTGGATGCACTGAGCAGGCTAGATACTGAGCCATGGGGAGCAGAAAAGAACTGTCAAAAGACCTGCGTAACAAGGTAATGGAACTTTATAAAGATGGAAAAGGATATAAAAAGATATCCCAAGCCTTGCAAATGCCAGTCAGTACTGTCCAATCACTAATTAAGAAGTGGAAAATTTGGGGATCTCTTGATACCAAGTCAAGGTCAGGTAGACCAAGAAAGATTTCAGCCAAAACTGCCAGAAGAATTGTTCAGGATACAAAGAAAAACCCACAGGTAACCTCAGGAGAAATGCAGACTGCCCTGGAAAAAGACGGTGTGGTTGTTTCAAGGAGCACAATATGATGATACTTGAACAAAAATGAGCTGCATGGTTGAGTTGCCAGATAGAAGCACTTACAAAAGCCTTATAAAAGCCTGGTTACAATATGCCCGAAAACACCTTGACACGCCTCACAGCTTCTGGCACACGGTAGTTTGGAGTGACGAGACCAAAATAGTGCTTTATGGTCACAACCATAAGCGCTATATTTGGAGAGGGGTCAACAAGGCCTATAGTGAACAGAATACCATCCCCACTGTGAAGCATGGTGGTGGCTCACTGATGTTTTGGGGGTGTGTGAGCTTTAAAGGCACGATCAATCTTGTGAAAATTGATGGCAATATGTGATGGCAGTCTCTAAAATCCAAACAGTTTACGAAAATGGTAGGTAAGACAGAGGAAAACTCTGTTGGACAATTAACAGTTTATTCTTACAAGGAGAGATTACACAGGTTACACAGTAACAGTCAATAATCTCTAAATTAATACAGGACAATCATCAGTACTTGATAAAAAAAAGGGGGTGTGGTAAGATGCTGCACAGCTGTCCTATGTCAATAAAACACATTCCCTTTGTTCTATCACTACCTAGGTTTTAACCAAGGGGCAGGCTGTCCTCCCCCACATTAAACCAAGGCCCTTGTGGGTAACATTTTCAACTCTGAAGGGACACAGCGCCTGGACAAAGAACAGATACACTGATGGTTTAAACAGATCCCCGCCAGATTGATGGTTAACCCAATGATCTACTGGTACCAGTCAATAATGACCCTAAACAAATACCAGATCCCCCTCTCCCACATTTTTTTTCTTATCTAAACATGGGGACTAGGTACTTTGATCAATAAGAATACATCAGTTCAAGAAATGTCCCTGACAATCCGCCCTATATCATGGAATGTAATGTTAACATGCAACTTTTAACCAATTTTACTCACAGATCATTAAGCATCAACTCATCAGGCTTTAGACTACTAGTAACAATGCTCCTAAACAACATGATCTTTTATGGTATCATCACCCCAATTATTTGGGAACTGGAACAAATCTGAAATGTCTGAAACCTCATTTCCATGCTTCTGGACCATTACCTGTGTGGCAAACTTAGAAACACATGTTTTTATTAAACAGGACAGAAATATACCACAAGCAAACAAAAGGGCGACAGTGGCTAAGGCAGTCGTCAATAACTTGTATATTGTCATTCCCCAGGGACCAACCATAGAGGATAACCCTGAGAATGGGTCACACCCATGAACTGTATGAAGCTCTTCTATACCTTTATTAGTTTCTTGGACTAAATTGATTACCTTTTGTGACGCATCAGAGATGTATGTACAACACTCAGATCCCACCACCTTACAGACACCGCCCTGGGAAGCCAAAATCATATCTAGTGCCATTCTATTTTGTAGAGCAACCTAACGGGTTTCACTCAGCTCTGTGCCTATTGCTGCAATTGTGTCAGTGGTCAAATTCATGCGTTTTTCCAACACTGTGGACACGGCCATTATCCCTTCCTGTGAGGTGTATGTGCCATATCCTGGGATCAATACACTGAATATACGTTGAGTTCTATTAAGTGTTCGCTTATGGCGAGATTGAGATTTATATAAGGCTGTCATTTCCCCGTGGTCTGCTCGCCTAATCAAAGGGACCAAATACGCCATATAACATACCCCACCTACGTCTCTAGGAATGGAACTGTATGCCCTCCCTCCACAGACTATATAGACCTGCTCCGGCAAAGCTCCTAGATCCATGAAGTTGGTTCGAGTCATGGCGGGACAATCACTATGTCCTAAACTCTGTGTGGCTCCTGAAGTGTCTCTAATACAGAGCGAGACGTTATGCAATTCATAAACAGGTGTTGGTGACCAAGACTGGGCACAATCACGCAAATGGAGCTTCTCAGGTATGGCAGGAGTGGAACAATTATGCAAATTGATGGTAATTGAATCTATATCAATGTATGTTTCCCACGGGATATAGTTTACCACTGCATCAATATGGTGTATATAACAGAGAATAACAGATAAACCTGAAGGTAAGGGATAACAGGTTATACCTGATCTAGCTTCATCCTCCTTAGTGCGACATTCTGTCTGCACCAGGGTCATTTGCATCCTTACAGTATAACCACGTGCTCCTATTTGCTCGGTGTAGGTTAACCTAAATAATGTAAATATATTCACTCCCACAGGACGATGGTGGTTGTTAAATTCTACTATCACCATATAGACCAAATTTAAGTTGGCCTCACTCGGCTGGTCAGGAATGGCTGACGGGATATAACAGTCCTTATCTGGTACCGTCATTTTTGCTGCCACCTCCGTCCAACCATGCGCCTGCCAGTCTGCTATGGAAAATGGGATAGGGGTTAACATAGGGAAACATGACGATGTTGGTATGTGTTGACAGATACAACAATAAGTCATGTTCTCGTGCTTTGAATAATCAACCATTTTCCTAAGGGCTATGTTGTCTGGCTCTAACGGTGCTCTCCTTACTCTACCTGGCTTAGGACAACATGGTGCAAGAGTAGGAAGCACAGTAGTTCGTGGAACTGTTATGGGACATATCATAGCGGGTCTACCCTTGGGGTAGTCAGGTGGCCTGAAAGGGGTGTTGTCTTCATCAGTACTGAAACACCAGTAATCCTGGATTTGTCCTAGAGGTTTGTAAATGTTAACAGTACATTAATCATCATAACATCTCGACCTATTCACATGGTTGGGAAAATAGCATGAGGAGGGGAACATAGTGCTCCCTCCTGTATTTAGGTCCAATACCACTTATCATCCTTCAACACTGGGCTTGTCAGTACATAGCAATCCCCATCCGGGGGGCAGTTAATCATGTCACAAGAGATTAACATAGTCTGTTCAAATTCGGGCCCTATCTGTATCTGTCATTCGGACCTTTTCTCATGGTGTACAAATGTCTCTTTCCTTGCTTCATTATGTGTCATATTTACAATCTGTCCATGATCAACATAGTGCGGTTTGAAAATCCACACTATCGGTATGACAACAACAATACTTAAAATCAGCAGGCACCCGATGGTGCATTTAATTCCTCCGGAACCTCCTGAAGGAGTTCCATGGTCCTTGTCTCTCTGGCTCCATGGTCGCAGGCTGTGTTGGAGTTGACAGTTACTAGCACTACAACCCACGCCGCCCTTAGGTAACTTCAATTTGCCTATTCTTTCGCTGTATCTTCTAGCGCTGGAGCCTTCTTACACAGGCCACATGCTAACAACATACATTCTCAGGCTAAATAGTTCTCAAAGCGACCCAATTGTATGAAACTCGATTGTGTGCTACATGATTGACAGCCCTCATCTGATGGTTTCTTCTCAAGTGTCCAATCACAGTTTTCCAAGCATAAAACACACAGTCCAATGTGGACAGCTCTATCAAATGGGTTTGGTCCCACCCCATTTCATTAGGATGACGCACAACTTCACACCTTCCAAATGAAATGTCTATTTCATTTGGACGAGGCATAAGTGTACACAACGCAAATGCAATGTGTATTTATTTATTTATATATTTAAGTATTTAATTATTTATATATTTATTTATTTATTTCATATTATGGCACATTTAGTCCAGCATAGCCAAGCCACATTTGAAAAATGCTGTGAAAAATATAGTAGGCGAGGTCCTATCTAATGTTATGAGTAAATGCACAGCATCAGATCCTGAACAACAAAGAGAATCCGGTGGACTCATGATGTTGGTTCGCAGAACTAAAAAGAGACCCCCTGGTGTGCGGATGCCTCCCCCTAAAAAGCCAAGGTCAACGGTTGCAAAGGTAGCGGTGCAAAGGTAGGAGGTATGCAAAAGGAATATGTGGAAGTATTTTCTAAAAATAGCTCTTATACATCGAATGTCAGCTGAAGCAATAAAAACGGAGCTCAACCTTTTTTCAGCCCCCATGACTAAATTTTCTACAGATAGTGCAAATTATGTTGAGATCATGCCGATATCGGCCCTTACGGATAACAGTCCTATAGAATTTTTTATCCCCGGTCACGGTTAGCACTACTTGGACCTGAATAACACTCTAAACGTCAGCATCAAAGTGACCAAGAGAGATGGCGGCATGATTCCAGCTGATGCCAAGGTGGCTCCAATTAATTATCCTCTGGCCACCATCTTTTCACAAGTGGACGTGACATTAGGAAATCGACTCATCAGTCAAAGCAGCTCTACGTACCCCTACAGGGCAATGATGGAATGTTTACTAAATTACTCTGTAGACACACTAAATAAGCAATTTTCCACCGGCTTGTTTAACAAAGATACAGGAGGCGGTATGGAGTCCGTCGACCCCGCAAGCCATTCCACCAGCTGCAAATAGAGGGCTGATAGCTCGATCTGGCTACACTAGAAATTCCTAAAGGGTGGAATTTTGGGAGCAATACATCATGAGATTTTCTTTCAAGAGCGTTTACTCCTAAATGCCGTTTAAGAATCAAGTTATAAGAATCAAGTTAAGATTTAAGAATCAAGTTATCAAGAGCAAAAGATGAATTTTGTCTGATGGCTGCAGCCGACGGAGATTTTAGTTTAAAAATGCTGAGTGTTTGCCTCGCTGTTTGTGAAAAAAGTTTCTGTATCTCCGGCCGTTCGTTAAGGCAATTCTCAGGCCTTAATGAAAGGAAATGCCCTTTACCCCATTCAAAGAATTACCATGAAAACATTCAGCATACCCAGAGGCTCTAGAATTTCCAGTCAGGACAACCTGTTTTTGGGATTGCTACCCCGCTACATTGTTATCGGACTGGTTGATCAGGAAGCCTGCACCGGCAGTTTTGATAAAAACCGCTTCAATTTCCGTCATTTCAATGCAGAGTATGTAGCCCTCTGTCAGGACGGACGTCAAATTCCCACTAAGGCCTTCCAACCAAATTTCAACAACGGCCTATGCGTAAGAGATTTTTATAATCTATACCTGGCTACGGGGAGACATTTAAAAGATCTGGCCTTGCCTGTTGAGAGAAAAGATTATGCAGCGGGCTATGCCCTGTTCGCTTTCGACTTATCCTCGGATGATGACAACACAGGAAACCTTTCACCGGTCTCTGTCTAGAGGTCTTCTGTCTTCGGATATCTTGTGTGAGGCAGTTACATATTTCATCAATTCTATCATATTAGAGCCTCTTAACATTTTACCATTACTGATGAATTCACCCTTGGCATTCCAGCCAGCTCTTCCTTTTGAACACTTTATTTTATTCATAATATATATAAAATTTTTTCGGCTACGTGCTAGAGTATGCTCGAGCATGTCACTCATAACAGCATCCTCATCTATGGCGTGATCCTGTAAGCTCCCTGGAACAAGAGATTTTGAAACCTCCGTTTCCGGTAGGGAGAGGGTCAAGTGTCCCGTGTTATTTTCATCTTGTTTCAACAAAGACAAATACCTTTGTAAGAGTTCAGAGTATTTCTTTGCCTTGTCATAAGGTTTAATTCCTTTCATGTTCAATACATCCTTCATATCCGTATCCAGATCCCTTTCAGACGTTTGTCTAATAGTTTCAGGACCTTGCTGCTTAAGTTTATCCAACTGATGCTGAGGCACTAAATACATTTTGTTAGACATCAGCTCCCACTCCTGGAGGCAATAAGACTACTGACGAATGGGAGGGCGACACTTAACAGGGGTAAAAGGAAACCACCTGTCTGCTGTATGGCACGCCTCTTTTTTTTAATACTGGTCCTTTTATCGGCAAATAGCTTGATGACTGCCTTTTGCCTCTTTAATTTTTTTAACTATTCCTGGCTGAGTGGGATGTGCCCTTTGTGAACGTTCAAAGCAATCTCACAGAGGGCCAAAATAAGATCTGAAGAACAATGGCCCAAGGCAGACTTGCGTTCTTTAGGGTTGGCTTCGACTATGACTCTCAAGAAGGACAAATGACTTTTTAAACGTGCAGACATGTTTACTTTTTCTTTGGGACGTAAACTGTTGGCCACTCCCACGGGAACAAACCTGTTCTGAGTCTTAAATGTTCGGGTGTAGAAGCTTTAAGGTCTACCAGTAAATAGGAAAATGTAACTTCGTAACTTTCCGTGAAAAAGGACCTCCTCCCCGGGTACATTTGTTGTGCAAGAGTGTTAATCTGCAGTTTGTCTCTAGGATTTTTAAACAAAACCATGTAATTGGAGTTCAGGCTAATGGTACGGCTATTTTTGCCCTGGTGAAACACATTTTGTACCAAATAGAGCACAGATTTCAGGATGTTCACTGCCTGCAAACAGCATATCATCCAAAACTAAAAGATTATTTCTGTTAGGAGGAAAGAGTTGATCATCATTCAATGATTCAGGGATTCCTTCAACAAAGTTCATTTTTATATTCTTCAACATTTCATCATACATTGGTTGATAGCAACTGTAACACCACACTATATTATCAAAGTTCAGAGTTAATACATGTTCAGAATTTTCTAAAACATTTTTTACAAAACTAGTTTTTCCACTGCTGGATGGTCCAACAACCAGAGCTGAGAAAGGTAAATGCAACCTTGAATCAAAACCTTCTACAGACATCTTATCTAATCAAAACCTTCTACAGACATCTTATCTAACAAGAGAGTACTAATCAGTACTCTCTTGTCATACACAACCCTGAACGTTTTGATGAGTAATGCATTGCACAGATGGAAAACTTTTTTATCCCTGACAATTCTTTTGTAGGAGGTAAAGATTTCCTCACTAGTTTTATCTTTTATGAAACCCTCAACCAAACGTGTGAGTGATTCCAGTTTTACCTTTTGGGTGTTTTCATAGTTTTGAGTGATGCCTTTGACCTTCAAGGCTACGCGATTGTTTTTAGTCCTAAACCCATAACTCTTTGGTCCACACGATGACCATTCTGTGATATGATCACCATTTTCAAGTTAATTTGTTAAACCTCCCAAATAATTGCTCAGAGGGGGCTTCCATTCACCTGACTTGCTCATATAGACAACAGAATCTGTGTCATGGTATAGAACTCTCCCCTGTAGATGTTCCATAAGATTGTACAATTCAAGACGGCCGTAAGCTATCGTGAAAGCTGTAATGATTACACTGACATTTCCGGAACATCTAAGGTAATTCTTTTTATGCCTCCACTGTACCAGAGCAACCTCCTGATTCAAAAATGAAAAATGAGAAATTTCAAAACGGTTTGAAAAAATGAACTCTGTAAACTGTTGGGCTTCTCTAACAAGGGATGTTGTCAGCATGTTGCTTCTCTGTGCATACTTTCCCCACAAATTTTTCAAAAAAAGTTTTGAAACACTTCTCTTAGCCTTATTGACTCTGATTTTTTCAGGATCCAAACATATGCCCTTTTTGTCATAATAATCCTGAATGTACCTGTCTTTGCTCTCTTGATCGGTGGCTGATGCAGGATAACCCGAAGCCATCTGCTTGCCTCTCAAGAAAGTCTTGATATACTCTTTAAAAAGACTATCTGATTTTCTGGCAAAGTTCCACACTTCATAGATTTTAGCCACAATGTAATCTTTCTCTAGAGTCTTATTGAACTCCTCTGAAACCCATACACCTGTCAGAGCTCTCTGTTCATCGGAATGATTACAGGGATTTTGCTGATTATTGTTGTCGCTGCATGTGCGACAAAGAGAAAAGAAAGGTTTCCCATTAGGCCCATGGGTTGGTAACATTGGAAGAAACAAACCCCGAGGAGGGTAAACTGTTGCCTTAATCAGACCGAAATAGTTTTGGGGCAAGTCAAAGTCACTGAATGATTTCAGGATGGCCCAGAGGAAAGTGGTATTTGCTCATGACATGAGGATAAAGGGATGTAAAATCATTGTACTCTATTGTTTCATCCTCTTGGGCTGAATGCCTAAAAGTCAAAGCATTGGTACGACCACCAAATAATGCATCTCTGGGGTCCAGGGGTTCTGGCATGTGAAAATTATCCATAAAAGCTTGAACCTGAGGGTCTGACCTTTTCAAGTGAGCCCACTTGTGCTTCCACAAAACCACCACTTTCAGACCATAATCAGCCTGTAAGGATTTCTGTTTGTCTTGGAACTCTAGATACATGTCTCCAAAGTTCTTTTGGGTTAAAGCACACATTTCCTGTGGCAAAAAGCAGGATGTACATCCATGAAAGAAACATCCGTTGTACTCAAAAGCTGTCTCGACACCGGTGATAACTGCATAACCATCTACATGATAAGGTCCAAACTTTTTTCACCCCCTTCAAGGCATGCTGAATAAAGATGTTTTTTGTCTCAGCCTGGTACTCCAACCATTGTATGGAACCACTAGAACATGATTTGTACTGCCTTCTATAGTTATCAGGTGAGAGAATGATTCCTCGGTCATAAAATGCCTGCGTCATTCATTACTTCCTCTCTGAACTTGAGACAACTTTCACGCAAGATAGCCACATCATTGTCACAGTACATTTTCATCTCTTTATGAAAATCAAAGGTCTCATGACGGACTGTCTCATACTATGTCATAAACTTCTCTCTCTCTTTGACAGTCATTTGATCAGCTCCATACATTTCAGGACCGGGGTAAGGACCTATGTAATTGAGATTCTCCTCAGAGCTGAAAAAATGCAGAAACCAACCTTTATCCACTGTTTCAAAGCCAAGAGCATCGGGCATTTGAGAGAGTTTCATGGGAAGAAAGCTAAGACTGTCAATATATTGTTGATCAAATGTGTGATCGGTAAAACACAACACCTTACTTCCTTGTGTTATGAGAGTGGGAGTTACGCCTTGCAGTACCAAGGGGTTTAAAAGAAGGTAGGAGTCATAACCTCTTGAATTATGAGCTATAGAAAGTGTACTTTCTATATTAGTTTTTCCAAAAGTGTTTTAAAAAGAGCATGGCACAATCCTGTCCTTTAGCCATCCACTTTCTACCCTCAGAAGTCATGCTAGACACAAATACAGGCAGGTGTAAACCTGCTGAGTCATTCTGTCGGGTTTCAAAGTCATAAAAGACAATTTTTTCTGGTGGCTTCTCTTCATTCAAAGATTGAATATAACATTTGTGAAACTTTTCGAATACACCAACGTCATCCAAAAGCCTTTTACATATTGGACAATGTTTTCTGATACATTTGTGTGGTTGGGGGTTATTCATTTTTAAATTATAATTGACATGGCATAAGGGACATCTCTTATTGATGTCACACCAGCTGGCAAAATTATATGCCACAGGATGCCATAAGGCCAACTTGTGTTTTTCATTGCAGTAAGCTGAACGACGTGTACGATTACAGTCATAACATTTTGTGAGCTGTAGGGGTTGATATGGACAGTCCGCATCAATGCATACTGCACAGTTATACCGACAGAAGTGCCCTCCTAATCGCGTAAAACTGGTATGACATGACCGACAGATGTAGGGAGCACCCAAGAATGCCTTAATGTTGGTAATACCATAATAATGATTGTCTTGTACAAACAAATACAGCATTTGTGGATGAGGCTGTGACGTGTTTTGGAATTTCAAGATGGCTGAATCATCCCTACTATGATAGATAACCACCATTTGGATGTCGAGTAAGCTTTCAAATTTGACTTTATCAGAAAACGCTACAGTTTCATAAATGGACTAGCCCACTGCTCTCTAAAATTCAGTAGCTATCTTTAGAACCTTCTACATCACTAATACTAGGATTCAATAAATGCGCCAGACAAATGGCAAAATATAATTTGTTGTCCGCATTCTGAGGAATAATAAGATATTCCGGTTTGTTGTTAATTATTTCAGATTTCGAAAGAGTTTCAGCCTTCCTCCTCTGTCCTCCCGCACCCTGAGAAGTTCTCAATATTTGCACAATCAGTTCTAGGGTATTATCGGCTAAGATTGATAAATTGGACTGTACAAGCCTTTCAAGCATATCCAGAAATTTATTCAAGTTTGCATCACCATTCTCCATAATATATGATACATTGTTTCGTATAGAATCACCCCTAATTTCTAATTAGGGGTGATTCTGTACGAACTAATCAGCGCATCATAGTCAGGGTTTATGTGTAATGCCTCTGGACTCGAAGCAGGTGGCTCTGGGATTAACTCATTTGTTCAAACAATGCTGAATAATCAATGTCTGATGGTTCTGTATCTAAATGATGTGATGGCGGTATGTTAGAAGCAGGATTTAATGATCTAATTTGATCTATCAAGGCCTTATAATCAGGTTTTGGATCTGGCGGTGGATATATTTTTCAGATGTTTGCCTATGAGCCTTGGAAGCTTGTTTTTCCAGAAAGCTTTATCTTGACGCAGTTGGCAGCTTAATAGATAGAGTATATGTTTTTGTAATTGATCTTCCCTAGCTTTTCCAACCCTTGCAAGTTCTTTTCTGAAGAAGAAATGTGGTTTTGCTTCGTCTTCACTATTAGAACTCTCAAACAATGATTGTGGGGTTATAGAAGCAACAACACGGTTAGCCGGAGCAGGCCCATCGTTACTACTTGCGTTCATCAAGCCATCTTGCTCTGGGGAATGCGGGGCAAGTTGATCAACACTGCCATCTTGTGGATCTTCGGGGCCTGATACATCTACGTTGTCTGAAAGGATAAAATAGACCTAATTAGCAAAATGTGTAATACGTTTTACAATATAACGTTTATGATAATACTTATCATTTCTTACAGCTTGAGCGCTTGGTAGAAACCGATCCAGGGTTTGTTGTCGGCAATTTTGCAGAGAAAAAGGTTTGCTGTTTTTATTCTGTGCAGCTTGCAGAAGGACTTCATGTAAATCTCGGTACGCCTCATCAGAATCTGTAATTACACATTTAAAGCGAGAATTTTAAAAATGGTACATAAAATGCTTTTTACAGAATGATTAATAATATTCTTATTAAAGCACCTGTTATGCTTTTTTGCTCCGCCTGGACCTCGGGAGCATCTCTGTATGCCTCGTCAGAATCTGTAATTACAATTTTTAAAACGATAAATGAATCGTACGTATTTTAAAATAATAATATTTTTTTTATAGAACAAATAATATTCTTACCGTAAGCAGCAACTTCTTGCAGATATCCTGGATCAGACCAAGAGTTCGGAGAATAACTTCAATGCATTTGCGCTGAAATCTGTATCTGATTATTTAATATCTTCGGAGACGGAAGAATAATAGGTGCGTAGAGTTCCTGGGAATTGTCCTGAAAATTGGGGTTTGTACAGAAGGGGAGTAGCTCGTCATTTCCATCTTCAGGTCTTTTGATATTATATTCCTCTATACGTCTGGAAACAACTTGATGTGAGGGCAGGTTCCAGGGTCTATACAACGATCTTGATACCGGTGGCGGAGTGTCAGCTATAAAAACAAAATTACAGTTTTAAAAAACAATTAATTATATTGAAATTAAATCAATAAATTAATTAAATCTCACCTATAACATATCTTGATGGAGAGGAACCGCCCAGAGATTCGACCTCTTCTTCAGGCCTTGATTCCATTAAGTCGATGACTTCCGATAGAAACTGATCAAACGACATGTCAACAATCCTAAGAGTTTAGAAAATAGTGTAAGGGTCTTTCAACATCCTCTTAGTTAAATATAATGTTAGATTAAAACATTAGCAGCATATCTTACATTTTAACTTGTTTGAGAGGGCTCTTTAACAAAATCCTTTTTGAATTGGCGAGAGTTATTTCTTGAGAGACGTTTTCTTGAGTTCTTTAATGACTGACTGAACGGTAAAGAGAGAATAATGAAACTCTATAACTGTACTTGGGGTGGCGGTTTTACCAACCTATTTTATTCCTTTTTGACATTGGGTCATTCGGGTCAAGAGATGTCCGGTCAGTTTTGAGAGAGAGGTGCGCCGGTGTTAAGCTTTTCATTTTAAATATCCCAATGTTTTAAATTAACTAATCTGTTATTTTAATGACCCCAGCGTTTTAAATTCTCTCTTTGCCTAAAGAAGTCGTGAATATTGTAAAGCATTAGGGAAAAAGCTGTTTAGTCGTCCACGAGGAAGCTAAATATCCCTATACAATAATTCACTTCTTTTGCTATGTCACCATAAACGGGACATCCAACAATAACCGAAGCATTACTAACTTTGTAAATCATACATCCATATATGGAGATCCTAACTTTCGTATCCTGACTTTCGGATGCCACTCTTATAGCTCTCAACACTTTTCCGTTTACTTCAAACTCTGTAGCAAAGTCTGGACCTCTGTGGATTATTCTAAACACGTTGACACATATGCCACCATTCGTATAGCCCTAGCAAATGTTTAAATTTACCCTGTTCTAAGGCGATACCGCCTTCAGAATCTGCATGTGTTCTTTCTTTCTTAGTAGAATAGATCTGTAATAGTGAATTTATTGGATCGTAAATATATTTTAAGGTATTATCACTAGTTTTGATCTTGCGCTCTAAATTCTCTGGTAGTCTATGAATGAGCATTTCAATGTCTGTGTCTATGAACCCCGGCAATTTCGGGCAGAATGCATTGTTTATTCTAGCTGACATATTTTAGGTCCGTTCCAATACATAACCTTTTCCATGTAACACGGATTACAGACCAGAAAGAGGTTGTAACACTCCTCCTGGGAGGAGCTATATCCAGACCCACCCCTAACCAACAGCTGTCATGGACACCCTAGGAAGACAGCGTCCCCTGAGTTTTATTTATTTGCAAGCTCAGGAACTTCCACTGCCACCTGTGAGAGTAACCTGCCACAGGATACTCTCACACCCCGAGAGGAAGTCAGCACCTTGAGATTTATGTATTTGTGACATACAATGTATGGGACCACTGTTGAGGTCCACGCCACATGTGTCGTTTGTATATTCAGCTCCCATGGCTAAAATGTACAACTTCCCTTTAGAAGCAGGGTAATCAAACGCAAAGCCGACCATTTTTCCATCTGCCATGTCATGCTGATCCGTCTGCTTCTTAAAAAGAGGTATTTGACTTCTATACACATCAAGAAAATGCTTCTTTGGCGCATCATATATTTCTGTAACATATCTTTTTTTTTCCGCTCCTCCGTTCTGCGGCCTATTCCATAGGTCTGGGTTGTCACGGGTGTATCACTAAGCACAGACGCCATCTTGAACTAAAAAAAAAACAAATTCAACTGCAAACCAGGAGAAGTCTAGCTCTTATTTATTTGTAACTCTCAGAGAATGAACCACAAGTAACACCTGCTCAACCCCCCTTGCACTGCTACATCTCAAGAAACTCAACATCCTCTCCTCCCAGAGAAGGAAGCCCCGGAAAAACAACTGTCCAAATGATACCACCCCGGACATGAACGTCTGGTCATAGGTTTTTACTCATAATCCTTTTGAATTCCCCTTTCATCCCACAGAATCACCTGCTCACAGCCACAGCTGCCAAAGGTCTGTGTAGATAGTAACACTTTGACTCTCAGCAAGGATGCAAGCTCGAGTGAGAGCAAACAGCTCCGCAGCCTGAGCAGAGAGATGGTGTGGCAGTCTATGACCCTCAACCACATCATGATCAGTGACAATGGCATAACCTACATTATTGACAGTGGACGTAGAAGATTTACTAGCAGAGCCATCAACATAAAAAACAATGTCACTATTGGGTAAAGGTTCATCAGAGAAGTCATCACGAGGGGTACACTGTTGGGTAATAACAGAGAGGCAGTCGTGCAGCTCGCCATCTACCTCCATGGGGAGGAATGTGGCTGGATTCAAAACAGGACTCCTTACAACAGTGACATGGGGTAACGACAGTAAAATATCATGGTAATGCAGAAACCTAGCACCTGACAGATGACTAGTTTTGTGTTCTAACAAAATGGAGGCAACAGAGTGAGGAACCCGTAGCTCAAGTGGCTGATAACACACCAGAGGCTGTGATCGCAAAACAATTGTCTGTTGCCCCTGCCACAGCCTTCAGACAGTAGGGACAGTAGCCTCGTGCTACAGCGTCCAATTCAGAAGAGAAGTATGCAATTGGCCTCAACTTGTCACAATGTTTCTGCATTAATACAGAGGACATATTGCCATCCTTTTCACACACTGCTTGAATAAACTTCTTTTTAGGATCAGGGAGCCCTAAAGTAGGAGAAGTAGCCAGGGCCCACTTCAAAGAAGTAAAGGAAGCATCGCCCTTCCATACTACTCTATCCACACTACTCTATCATGCGATGCAAGCTTCTGGCCGTAGGCCATGTCCTGCAAGGGCTGTACCAAACGAGCATACTCGGGAATCCATTGTCTACAGAAACCTGTCATGTCCAGAAAGGACAGAAGTTGAGTTTTAGTGAGAGGTTTTGGGATGCCTATAATGGCTTCTATTCTGTCTGCACTGAGACTTTTACCCTCTGGTGTTAGTTTGTGGCCCAGAAAAATAACTTCCTTCTGGACAAACTGTAACTTATTCAAACTGGCCTTATGACCTTGCAAGGCCAAGTACTGTAACAACAGCACAGTGTCTTTTTCACACGTATCTTTATCAAGGGAACAGACAAGAAGATCATCAACGTATTGGATAAGGGTGCTGCCATGTTTAAATTGTAACCCTTCCAAGTTATCTTTTAGCGCCGATGCAAACACGGCAGGAGATTCACAATATCCTTGAGGCAATCTTGTCCACGTATATAATTGGCCGGAGAATTCAAATGCAAACCAATATTGTGAATCCTTAAGCACAGGAATACTAAAAAATGCATTAAAAACCAACATCCTGACTTTCTGAAAACTCCACCAAACAATGCAAGTCGCCCATATCCATAAACTGTGCCGAATCACTTTCTACTCTATTCATCAACTTATTTACCAACTCCTGTGAAACAGCTCTAGGCCTGGTTCTTTCTAAATCCCATGAATAACAATCATCAGCAGGCTGCACACTGTTTTGAACTGCTGGTAAGACAGTACATTTAATTTGCATGCCTTTGTCTGAACATTCTAGCGTGATCCCTAGCTGTGTCTTCAAATCCCTGGCTAACAAATTAACTCGACAACAATTGGAAAACAGAAATGAATGTTTTGGGTAACGCTGACCCTTGTCATCTACAACCGACAGAGGGGTAGTAAATCGCTCAGTGGTCTGTCCTCCACTAGCCCCTACCGTAATTATAGTTCTACCACTCAATTTTGGAAGCGGGTCCCATTGCTGGGCTCTAAGGACAGAATATTCCGCTCCAGAATCAACCAAAAATTCAATCTGTTTATCATTAATTGTAAGAAACATTGTGGGTTTATTTTGATACTCTACATGCTTGTACATTAAGTGTTTGCATTACATCAATATATGCGGTGTCATGTAATGGATTGATCTCACTGGTAGATGTGTCCTGTCTTGCCCCCTCTGACCGTCAAAACCCCTCCTTTTGGTGGTTCTCGTTCCTACGTGTTCCTCTTGGATTATTCACCGTAAATGCATCGGAATTAAAATTGTCTCTGTTCCTTTGGCCATCTACTCTTGTGTCCTTCTCCGGACAGTCACAAACCCAATGTTCAAGTGAACCACAATGATGGCAACCTTTCTCTAGTTGTAGCGGTTAGCATAACCTCATCCTTTGCCTCGAGTCTGTGTTCGTCCTCTAGCTCTACCATGTCCTCGGCCTCTTTGGTCGTAGCCGCTGTAGAAACCTAGTTGGGCCACCTGTAATTTAATTTCACATTTCCCTTTATCGTCTTTTTTTTTCTTGGCCCTCGTAGACTTTTTCAGCGTGCTTGATATACGGCCATACAATCTCCATGCGGCCCTCGTCCAAGGCCATGCAGTGCTTCTTCACGTTTCTGTAAATCTGGGAGCAGACCTGCAACCAGTCTCATCTTACACTGTTGTTCCCAGGGAGAATCATTAGCCCCATCTGGTTTGCGACGCATCCCGCTGTGAATCTCAAATTCTTTCTCAAGTCTATTACGATAGTCCGTGACTCTTTCTCCTTGTTTCTGTATGCAGTCACAAATTTTCTCCCAGTTCATCCGTCTCGGGAAAAAGGCACCTATCCGTCCACACAGCGCCATGATTGTTAACCTGTATTGAGAATTAGCATCCCAGTTATACGGGGCATTCTGCACGGGCCAGTCTCCTTTCACCCTTCGCCATCTCAACTGTAGAGCCTTCATCATTACCATTTCCACTTCGACTATATTTGGTTTATATTGTTCAAGCATCTGGAGAAATACACAAGTGAATTTCTCTCCTCATTCTTTTTCCGGGTTGGGTAACGAGGCGGCCACATCTTTCAGGTCAGCTGGCGACCATGGGCGGTAGACAAAAATAGTTGAGGGCGTGTAGTTGTCACCTCCTGCGACCGGATGCGAACGGTGTGGCGCTCCTGGTCCTCCCAGCAATTGGGGACGTCGCACCAAGGTCGGCTGCGAGCGAAGGGTAAATCTTCCGGGACTATCTTGAGACAGCTTTGGCGGTATTTCTGCCCGTGGTTCAGGAACTGCTGCAGACATTCATAGTGGGGCAGCAGTGTAGGATGGAGGCTGGCCAGAAGAAGGGCAGTCAAGGTCCACATCCACTTTAGTAGGAGAAGCCAGAACACATTGATCAGTAGTCTCTACACTACACTGCCTAAATCTTTTATCAGTCTCTTCTTTCCACATAGCATAAGCTTTCCAATCAACTTTCCGTCTCCCTTTCTGTACTTTCATAATTTTCCCCTGCTCGTATTCCTCCAACTTCTCTTTCAACCCATGCAACTGTCTTTGGATAAAGCTGCCATTATTCGGAAAGCCCAAAAACTCCCAAAGATATAATTGTTTGCATGTCCACACACCATACTTATCTTTCATTATGTCAGCTGGTCCAACGCACCTACGAGGGACAATCAATGGTTTACTGCCCACACTTACCCATGTTCAGAAAACCTAGTAAAAAAAATTGAACATGGCGAAACGCAATCTATTTTAGTCTAAATAATGTGCACTAACACACAAATACCGGTGCCCTAACACATATACAGGTGGTGGTCATATAATTAGAATATCATCAAAAAGTTGATTTAGTTCAGTAATTCCATTCAAAAAGTGAAACTTGGATATTGTATTCATTCATTACACACAGACTGATATATTTAAAATGTTTATTTCATTTAATTGTGGTGATTAAAACTGACAACTAATGAAAATCCCAAATTCAGTATCTCAGAAAATTAGAATATTACTTAAGACCAATACAAAAAAAGGATTTTTAGAAATGTTGGCCAACTGAAAAGTATGAACATGAAAAGTATGAGCATGTACAGCACTCAATACTTAGTTGGGGCTCCTTTTGCCTGAATTACTGCAGCAATATGGCAAGGCATGGAGTCGATCAGTCTGTGGCAATGCTCAGGTGTTATGAGAGCCCAGGTTGCTCTGATAGTGGCCTTCAGCACTTCTGCATTGCTGGGTCTGGCGTATCGCATCTTCCTCTTCACAATACCCCATAGATTTTCTATAGGGTTAAGGTCAGGCA